>CAUYON010152150.1:0-30156 GCA_963573935.1 Arctocebus calabarensis | reverse complement strand
CCTGATTAGAGTACAGTGGTGTTATCCTAGCTCACTGCAGCTTCAAACTTTTGGGCTCAAGCAATTGTCCTGCCTCAGTCTCCCAAGTAGCTGAGACTACAGGTGCATGCGATTATGCCTAGCTAATTTTTCTATTTTTTTTATAGAGGCAGGATCTCTCTTTTTTTTTTTTTATTTTTATTTATTTTTTTTTCAGCTTTTGGCCGAGGATGGGTTTGAACCCACCACCTCTGCCATGTGGGACCGGCGCCCTACTCACTGAGTCACAGGTGCCACCCGGGAACTTCTGCTTTACAAAATAAGACATGTTTACAGGTGACTAATAATGCAGTTTGTGTGATAAAAAAGGATTTCAGAGAGAAACTCAAATGTTAACTAAATTTATCATGGTAGGCTTTATTTTTGTAATAAATGTAAGCTGGGCCTTACAAAGAATTATAGTTTTGACAAATTGAAATTAGGAGTAGGTGAGATTTTAGGAAGAAGTAATAATCTTAAGCAGAGAGGCAAGAAAGTCATATCCTAGACATAAAAAGTAATTGAAGTACAGAATATATTTGCAAGCAGGAAATGGTTTTGTGTCAGTTTTAGAGAGTCTTGTTAAAGTGTGGAGTTCAAGTCTAGGATTTCTTTCTTTCTTTCTTTCTTTTTTTTTTTTTTGAGGCAGAGCCTCAAACTGTCACCCTGAATAGAGTGCTGGGCATCACAGCTCACAGCAACCTCCAATTCCTGGGCTTAAGTGAGTCTCCTGCCTCTGCCTTCCAAGTAGCTGGGACTACAGGCACCCACCACAACACCTGGCCATTTTTTGGTTGCAGCCGTCATTCTTGTTTGGCGGGCCTGGGCTGGATTCAAACCCGCCAGCTCAGGTGTATGTGGCTGATGCCTTAGCCTGTTGAGCCACAGGCACCAAGCCTTTTTTTTTTTTTTTGAGATGGAGTCTCACTATGTTGCCCTCAGTAGAGTGCTATGGCGTTATAGCTCACAGCAACCTCAAATTTTTGGGCTTAAGTGATTCTCTTGCCTAAGCCTCCCAAGTAGTTGGGACTACAGGCGCCCACCACAACGCCCAGCTATTTTTTTGTTGCAGTTTGGCAGGGGTTGGGTTCGAACCAACCACCCTCGGTATATGGGGCCACCATCCTACCCACTGAGCCACAGGCACTGCCACTCCTGGGTATTTTTAGAGTTGGGGTGCCCACCACAATGCCCAGCTACTTTTAGAAAGACAGGTTCTCCATGTTGCTCAGGCTGGTCTCAAACTCCTCAACTCAAGCAATCCACTCTGCTCCACCTCCCAGAGGGGTAGGATTACAGGCATGAGCCATCACACTCAGCCTAAGTTTAGGTTTTCTTAGTAATCAGAGGGTTTTGAACAGAAGAATTGTATTATGTATTAGGAAAAGATGAACCTGGGCGGTGCCTGTGGCTCAAGTTGGTAGGGCATCGGCCCCATATAACAAGGGTGGCGGGTTCAAACCCAGTTCCGGCCAAACTGCAATAGAAAAAAATAGCTGGGCGTTATGGTGGGCACCTGTAGTCCCAGCTACTCAGGAGACTGAAGCAAGAGAATCGCCTAAGCCCAAGAGTTGGAGGTTGCTGTGAGCTGTGATGCTAAGGCACTCTCCTGAGGATGATAACTAAGACTCTCTTTAAAAAAAAAAATGAAAAGATGAACCTGATTGTGCTATGCAGGGAGACTTTGGGATTGTAAATTAAATACAATCACTGTCCCTTATATATTTTTTGCTTTAAATTATTCTATTAGAATTCTTCAGCTAAAACCAGATAGTTATACAATGTAAAGTGACAGCTATCAACTTGTCACATAAGTGCCCTCAAATTTCTAGCAGAGTTTTTTCTCCAGTATGACTATAGCTGCTCACACAGGTTAATACAGGAAAGAAGGTTCTAGAATCTGCTCAACACCGTCCTTTGTGACAGCAAAATCCTGAAATTTCAAAAGGAATACATAATAAAACCACATGGGCAATTGGCAGTAAAAATATGAAGGTGGACACGTTGGGGGGGCACCTTACAGGTTAGAGGGGAGGTAGTGAGTGGATCAGGTGATTCAAAGATCCTCAGAGAAAAAGCTCAGAGACTCTAGTCCAACCATGTCATCATTATCACTGTTCCTTCTATTTTAAGTGCTATGTCTATAATTGAGAAGAGTAGAGGAATTGTACATGGGATTTTTTCTTAAGGACATCAGTTAAGGGAAGAAAAAGTCAATATACTATTATAATATGTTATGGTTTTTAAAATCTGAATAAAAACACAATGGAAACTAGAGGAAAAGAAGAAACCACTCATACTTCTGAGATGCTAGGGGTCTTACATGGAACTTGAAGATTGAGGCTTGATTACTTTTATAGTATAGGGAGGGCATGCCTAAAAGGGAAGTCCTTAAAGTTTATAAAGACTCTAGGAAGCAAAGTGAAAGGGTGTGGGAAAGTTTGGGAACATCTGTTAATACATAGGACCTTTCTGAAGACTGGGCAGCAAGGCTCCTTTTCATGTGCAGTGCAAGGAAACAAAATAGCACAACATCATGTCTCCACCTTCATACACCTCTACAAAATTGGACAGTTACCTGAATTCATCAAGAAAGAATTGTGGAATTTTTATTTTTTTTTTGAGACAGAGCCTCAAGCTGTCACCCTGGGTAGAGTGCTGTAGCATCACAGCTCACAGCAACCTCCAATTCCTGGGCTCAAGCGAGTCTCCTGCCTCCGCCTCCCAAGTAGCTGGGACTACAGGCGCCCGCCACAACGCCCGGACATTTTTTGTTTGCAGCTGTCATTGTTATTTGGCGGGCCTGGACTGGATTCGAACCCGTCAGCTCAGGTATACGTGGCTGGCACCTTAGCCTGTTGAGCCACAGGTGCCGAGCCTCAGAGTCCTCTCTTAACAACTCTCCGGGGGAGACACTGCTAGTCCCATTTTGCAGAGCGTTAAGTGTAAGGGTCTAGGGGACTTGACTGAGGCCACACAGCAGAGTACTGAGTTAACTAACTCCTAACAACCCCTGAATCGGCTCATTTGACCCCACACAACACAGGCGAGCCGGGTGAGCAGAGCCTGCACCTCCTGCTGGCCTGGGCCCAGATTTCTTGGCCCATGTCCCTCTCTCCACAAAAGCTGCCTTGAGGCCTTCTGGCTCCAGACCTGAATGTGAGCCCTGTCCCTGCACACAGCCCTGTCCCTAGCCAGGCCTGTTTTGCCAGTGACTCCAGGGAGGTCCCTCAAGGAGACTTTACCTTTGCCAGGAATGCCCCCACCTCCCAGGCTCTCTGTCCTCCAGCTGAGGTCAGCTGAGACTGCACAAGGGGAGAAGCAGCTGGAGGGGGAGTAGGGCTGGCTCAGTGGGCAGAGTTATGCAACAACTGCTCCCCACCTTATACCCTCCCCCACACAACCTGTCTAGTGCCGACATCCTCTCACCGTTCCCGGTCCAGTTCCTCCAGCAGCCGGATGGTCGCCCGGCTCAGCTCCCCAAAACTGTCTTTGGAGGGCCCAGAGCCATGTACTGGGCTTCCCTCGGGGGTCCGGGTGACAGGCTCTGGGTCCAGAGCAGGTGGCTGGAACTTGAGATTGTACAGGCTGGTGATGTCCATCTGCAGGGCTAGATGGGTGCAAGAAGGCAAAGGTGAATGTCAGTGCCCATGCCTGCCCTTCAGTCCCCCTCCGGCTAGGGGTCAGTCCCCCAGCCAGCCCCTCACCTTTCAGCTGTTCCAGGACCTCTGTCTGCCCAGAGGACACCAGCACTCGTGCCTCTTGCTCCAGCTTACCCTGTAGGTGCTTCAGAACCTCCTGAAGGTAGGGCGGGAAAGGGGCAAGGAGTCATCAGCCCACTGCTCCAGGCTGCCCAGGACCCACCTATCCTGTGACCCTGGGCCATGTCTTCCACCCAGGCTGTCACCTTCATGCCAGATGTCTCTGTTTCCAACTTGGACAGGTGGCTGGAGTTGTCCCGTAGCTCCTGCCTCAGGTGACTGTTCTCGGCCTTCAAGGCCTCCACCTGCCGCACAAGCTGCTCATAAGATGCCACAGAACTCGTCATCTTCAGTTCCTGTAGTGACTGGGGCCACAGGGTAAGAGGGTTCAGCCTAAGATCCAAGGAGGGCACAGGTGACACCTTCCAAGACTTAGGCCTCAGCTATCACCCAACTCTAGGAGTGGGTCCCAGGCAAGAGTGTTTCATGTCTTGAATGAACCACTAAGGGTGGGACACTGTTGGCTTGGAAATCCAAGTGTGCCAGATGGAGCCAGAGACATAGGTAGCCACAAGAGGAGAAAGAGGGACTGAGCCATCATACAGATGTTCAGACACACAGACAGCCAAATGCCTAACTGACAGCATACAGGTCTGCCCTTCATTGTCAACAGCTAGTTGACAGACAGATGGACAGCTGAGACAGTCTAAACTGGCAGATGGGCTAACCAGCCCAATGCCCCAGCTTTACAGACACAGTCACAGCCAGAAAAGGCAACAGCCAGACAGACAGGACCCCCACCCCACAGACATGGAGGCTGACAGCCAAAGAGGCTGAGTGGACAGACTCCCCAGCCAGACAATAAGGACATCTTAAGGGTCAACAGACAATACCTAAGGAACAGTGGGCTGATGGGGGAGCCTCTGGCAGCTCAACAGCCGGAGAGATAGACTCCAGCCCACCAAGACCACCCCTGGTGTCTGAGATCTGGACCTCCTGCAGCTCCACCTCCGCATCAGTATGTGGGTCTTGGGAAGCTACTTTTGACATCCCAGTATCCTCTGATCAGCCTTAAGCTAGTGCCTGCTGGCTTGGCATCCCCGTCCCATGCCCTGGGCTCTGCTGCCACTACCACCTGCTGCCTCTTTGTGCCTCCACTGTCTTCTTCCTGGCCCAGCCTCCTCCTCCTATCCAGCTGGCCAGTACCTCCTCTCTTAGCTCAGCCATACAGTCCCCCATCCCCCCTTACAGTGCCCTTCCCTCTTTGTTCCCTTCCCACCAGCGCTCCCCCTCCTTCTGCCTTTGTCTAAGGCTCACCAATGGCAGCCCATCCCCTTTGCCAGCTCCTCCATGGGAGCCCCCTCCCCAAATCAGCCCTTTCCTGTCCCCTACTCCTCCTCCTGCCTACCCCACCTGGCCATGAACATTCATTCCCTTGCTCATTCATTCTCCTCTCCCTTCTCCTACCCCAAGAAACCCCAGCCCATCCCGATGTCACCAAAAGCACAGCTGGGAGAGATTAGGGTGGGGGTGTGCAGGTCCAGGTGGGGGCATAGGGTCCAGTCATCACAACCTACTCAGAGGACCTACCACGTGCTCAGTAATGTCATCTGGCTTCTTTCTTGTCATAGTTCCCAGTCTCAGGGACCACCATTAGGCTGTTCCCAGAGGAGAAACTGAGGCCCGGGGGGGGGGGAGACTAGATCCAGTAAGGAAATGTACAAGGCATGACTACGACTTAGACCTTGCCCCTGAGAGATGCTCAGAAGTCCAGGCAGTGCTCGAGGCACAACAAGATGGGCCCCCTCTCCAGGCCTTGGGTTGCCATCTGGTGAATGGGGAGAGCCTGTCCATCTTGAACAGCTTATATTTGGGTCAGGTGCACAGGAGGGTTAGAGTGGGAGATGGTATGTCAGGTGGGGGAGGCAAGCAGCCTGGGGGAGATCCTGAGGTCTGGCTCAAGTCCGCTATTCTGGCTGAGGCCACCATACCATGCCCAGCCAGGTGGAAGCACAAGATGAAGCACAAACCACTCCCCAAATCCAGGCCTTTTCCTTAAGCTGAACCCACATGGCCAAGCCTTGGCCAATCCTCCGGCATTTGGCGATCACTCCTGTGTCCTCATCAGAGTGCACTTGCCAGTACAGCTATCCACTGGACTCCTCATTTCAGCTGAGTGTCCATGATGGCACAGTCCCACCAGCTTCTCCAAGCTCTGCACAGCTGGACCACCCTCCCCCAACTCATGACACCCTCCTTCAGGGTCTCTCCCCAGCCTCTTCCAGGTCATATCCATTCCTCCTGTACAGTCAGAGGGTGCTCTGAAAGTCACAAGTTGGATTCCATCTCCTTCATGCTCAAACATTGTCTATGGCCCCCCAGTGACCTCAGGATGGGATCTGACTCCATATATATCCTGGATCACTTGGAAACCAATTGCTTTCTTCTCTCAGACCTTTGCTCACACACTTCCCCTGCCTACAGTACCTTTCAGGAATCTGGTCATCCTGCACAATGCAACTTCCTCCAGGAAGACCTCCTGCCTGCACTTCATCCCAGGTCGCCTGAGAGATCACCAGAGGGAAAGGACCAATAGCCAGGATTGGTCTTACTGGGTAGTGAGTGGCCGAATTGTAAGGGAGAGAGACGGATATGTAATGTTAGGCCCAGAAGAGCCTTGTCATTCCTTTAACCCAAGTCCCTTCTTACAGAGAAAGAAGCTGAGGCCCAGTGAGGGGCAGCAGCACTCCTCCAAGGCACACAACCTGTCTGCCCACAGACTCACCAACCCCTCACCTCCCAGCATCTCCTGGACATGTGGATGTTGAAGCCCCTGAGTAGGTGTGTGCACAGCATGGGCTACAGCGAGACCAACACCCACCTCACTAAGACTCAGTTTTCCTTACAGCTTCCACCTCAGAGAAATAAAGATCCCAGACAGGTGAGGCAGAGAGAAAGGGATGGAGACCCCGACACGAGACAGAGGTTGCCACCTCCTCCCTCCCTCCAACCCAGCCTAGCCCTCCATCCAAAGAAGAGGCATCCGCTTACTTGCAGCTGGGCTGGCTGGGGCGCCCAGGCCTGAGGCCTCCTCCTGCCTTGCAGCTCAGCCGGTCCCGGGTTGCCGCCAAATGCGGACTCCAGGGCTCAGGGGCCTCCGTGGGGCGGACAAAGCCCAGTCTGGGCCTGGCCAGGCGGCCCCGCCGCTCCGGTGGCTGGGCGAAACCACCGTGTCGGGAGGAGGATGATGAGGGATGCGGGATGTCGGCGTTGCAGCCAATGACAGCGGGGGAAGATGACTGGTGCCATGGCAACAGCCAATGGCAGCCTGGGGCGGGGACTGGAGGCAGCAGGGCGGGGTGGGGGGACGGGGGGCGGGGCGGTGGCTGTGTATGCTGAGGGAGAACCCCTCAGGGGTAGGGGGTGCTCGGAGGACAGGGGTCCTGTGCCCCTTACATTATTGTAGGCCTCTTAGAGCCCCCCAGCAGCTGGACTCGCAGAATTGGAGAGTAAGACACCAAAGCGTAGATGTTACATCAGAATTTTGACAGGGGCAAGGGCCCGGCCAGACTCTTTCCCACAAATCCAGCCTGGCCTGTGCGGATGTGTCAGGGGGGCACAAGAGTCCAGGCTCCCCCCAGAGTACTGGCTGGAAGAAGGTGAGGGACCACTGGGAGAGGGGCAGGGACACTAGGCACTACTCAAGACCCTGCACCTTCCCTACTTCTCCCTGTCCTCCTACCCTCATCCCACCCCTCCTGGCACAGTGCACAGCTTCAGGTCAGGTCCTTCTGTAACTCTGCCTCCTTCCCCACATTTCTCCGTTCCTCTGTCTCCCCTCATTCTCTATCTTCCTGGGTCTCTGTTCCTTGTCCCACTCTTAATGCATCCTCACAAAAAGAAAGCCAGAAGAGAGAAGGTCCTGGGGTCCATCCCAGGAATCCAGGTGTACAGCTGTCCCAGGTCCTCAATGGTCTCCAGATGCCACTTGAGAGTTTAACACCCACAGCCCAAATATGCAGCTGGGGTGCAGTCTTTCCTGCTGCCAAGGTAGCTCACAGGATGATACAGAGGCAGGGCAAATCGTTCACCTTGCAATGCTCAGTTTACTCCTTTGTAAGATAGGGAGAAGACTGGAGATTTTGGAAGTGCTGGTACAGGGAATGATGGGAGAGACTGGGAAGTTCTGGCCTCAGCAAAGGCACCGGAGGAACAATGCTGGCTTCTTTTGGGTCTGGAGTTGGAGACCCTGAGTACCCCTATACTGCATACTCAAGTAATGCTAGGGCCAAGAGACTCAGGCCTGACTGTCCAGGAGCCTCCAGAGCTTGATGCAGCTTGTTGGGTCTGGGGAGTGAACATAACAGGCAGAGAAGTTTTTCCAGGCGGCCATGTAGGCTGCCCTGAGAAGGGAACACTGTTGCAAGAGTTGGGCAGGTGACCAAGAATAGAACAGAGGCCCAGGATGAGGGAAGTGCTTGCTTAGGGTTAGTGGATGTCTAGAGCCATGCGGTAGAGCAGGTGGTAGGGTTAACCTGGGCAAGGCAGGAAGGGGTGAGTGCAAGGACAGCCTCCCTGGAGTCTCATGGTGATACCAGGGCACAGCTGGGAAAAACTGGAATTTGTGGGAGTTGCACAGAGTCCAGGGCTGTAGCTTTAGCTCTGCTCCCCATCCGTGTGTGACTTTGGGCATGTCTCTCTCTGGCCTCACTTTCCAAGGTTTTTAAAGTTTATTATTATTATTATTATTTTTTTTTTTTTAGCAACAGTGTCTCACTTTATTGCCCTCGGTAGAGTACCATGGAGTCACAGCTCACAGCAACCTCCAACTCTTGGGCTTAAGACTTGGGCCCAACTCTTGCCTCAGTCTCCCGAGTAGCTGGGACTACAGGTACCCATCACAATACCCTGCTATTTTTGTTGCAGTTGCCACTGCTGTTTTAGCTGGCCAGGACCGTGTTCAAACCCACCACCCTTGGTATATGGGGCCAGCGCCCTACCCACTGAGCCACAGGCGCCACCCTCCAGGGGTTTTTTAATAAGTAAATCAACTTTAATTGCACGACTTACAACAGTTGAAGTTTTTTTTGGGGGGGGTTCTGGGGACAGAGTCTCACTCTCTTACCTAGGCTAGAGTGCCCTGACATCAGCCTAGCTCACATGCTCACATTACCCTCAAACTCCTGGGCTCAAATGATCCTCCTCCTCTAGATTCCCAAGTAGCTGGGACTACAGGTACATGCCACAACACCCACCTAATTGTTTCTATTTTTAGTAGAGATAGGGTTTTGCTCTTGATCACGCTGGTCTTCTTTTTTTTTTTTTTTAGAGACAGAGTCTCACTTTGTCCCCCTTGGAAGAGTGCTGTGGCATCACAGCTCACAGTAACCTCCAACTCTTGGGCTCAGGCGATTCTCTTGCCTCAACCTCCTGAGTAGCTGGGACTACAGGCGCCTGCCACAAAGCCCAGCCATTTTTGGTTGCAGTTTGGCTGGGGCCAGGTTTGAACCCACTACCCTTGGTATATAGGGTCAGTGCCCTTCTCACTGAGCCACAGGCGCCGTCCTTTTTTTTTTTTTTTTGCAGTTTTTGGCCTGGGTTTGGTTTGAACCTGCCACTACATGGCTGGTGCCCCATTCCTCTGAGCCACAGTCGCCGCCCTTTTTTTTTTTTGAGACAGAGCCTCAAGCTGTCACCCTGGATAGAGTGCTATGTCATCACAGCTCACAGCAACCTCCAATTCCTGGGCTCAAGCGAGTCTCCTGCCTCCGCCTCCCAAGTAGCTGAGACTACAGGCGCCCACCACAATGCCCAGCCATTTTTTGGTTGCAGCCATCATTGTTGTTTGGCGGGCCCAGGGTGGATTCGAACCCGCCAGCTCAGGTGTATGTGACTGGCACCTTAGCCTGTTGAGCCACAGGCACCGAGCTTTTTTTTTTAGACAGAGCCTCAAGCTGTTGCCCTGGGTAGAATGCTGTGGCATTGCACCTCACAGCAACCTCTAACTCCTGGGCTCAAACGATTCTCCTGCCTCTGCTTCCCAAGTAGCTGGGATACAGGCGCCCACCACAACGCCTGGCTATTTTTTGGTTGCAGCCATCATTGTTACTTGGCGGGCTTGGGCTGGATTTGAACCTGCCAGCTCAGGTGTATGTGGCTGGCACCTTAGCCGCTTGAGCCACAGGCGCCGAGCCGGGCTGGTCTTAAACTTGATCTCAAGCAATCCTCTTGCCTTGGCCTCCCAAGAGTGCTAGTATTACAGGCATGAGCCACTGTACTAGTCCCCCCATCCCACTTTTTTTTTCTTTTGAGACTGACTCTGATGCCCAGGTTAGAGTACCATGGCCTTAGCCTAGCTCAAGACAAACTCAAACTCTGGGTTCAAGTGATCCACCTGCCTCAGCCTCCCCAATAGCTGGGACTACAGGCACCTGCCATAATACACTGCTAATTTTTCTATTTTTAGTAGAGTCTAGGTCTCCCTCTTGCCCAGGCTGGTCTCAAACTCCTGAGCTTAAGCCATCCTCCCACTTTGGCTTCCCAGAGTGATAGGATTACAGGCTCAGTTTCCAGTTTTATTCACTGGGGAGAGTAAGGATAATCCCTGCCTCCTCCTCCAATAGAACAAAGTCCCACCTCCCCTGTTCAATTTCAGATGTCACAGTTCCCAGGACCTTCTCAAGCAGGGATTTGGGGAATCCAGTGGTTCAGTCCTGTTGTCATATATATGGGGAAACTGAAATTCAGACCAGGGAGCATATTGCTTGAGTTCATCCATGAGCCCCATCCAGGACTCTAAAAGTGATTCTGGGCCTCCTTCCTCACTCTTCTGAGTGTATCCAGGGCCTGGAAGGCTGGGGGACACAGTAGCTGAGAGCCTGAGACAAGATGCCCTGGGCCCAAAGTCTCTGGAACATCAAGTCCCTGACACCCACTCCCCCAAATCCTTGGCCCTATCAATCCTTAGGCCACATCCAGCTTCAGGCGCCACTGAACATTGTAGAACCACAAGAGACCCCAGGGATCCCAGGCCCACCTTTAGGGTGGGGGCTAAGTGAGGACTCCCTGCTCTCCCATTGCAGTGAGAGAGTTTAACCTGGTCATGTTCCCAGAGGATCTCCCTGAGATCCTCTGCACCCCTTGCTGCTGCTGGGTTGAGGGCTAAATTCCATTAAGGGGCTCGCTTCTGCCCACCTCTGCCCTGTGATCCCTCTCCCCAAGCACAGAGTGTGGCACAGGACTCACCCCCTGAGTATCTTTGGGCCTTCTGAGCCTGACCTCAGGCTGTCTGTCTCCTCATGTGCCGCCCTTACCCGAGTCCCCTCAGTGCCAGGGGCTGAGGGTACAAAGGGAGAGTCCCCACTTGACTTGGGTGGGGGCAGAGAGAATCACGAAGACATTTGGTGCAGGAGGATGGAGACGGCCACGAGCTGAGTGACCGTCAGGGTCCTGGCAGGTGAGGAGGTTTGTCACTGGAGGTGGGTGAGAGATGGGGCAGGCCTGTCCAGGCCGCTCCCTGCAGCTCAACTACGGCTTTGGGCCTCAGTTTCCCCAAGCAGCAAGCAGGCAGAGGCGCAGCCCCTTCAGCACCGCGGACAGCTGCCCTAGTCCTGGGCGTGTCCTCTGCGGGCGCCTCTCTGTTCTGCAGTAGTCTCTGGCCCTACTCGAGGCGTGACCTTGGGTTTCCCACTGGACCCTGCAGCCTCGGTTTCCCCCTAAATGAGGGATGTTATAGCCCCAGGATTCAGAACGGTTACAGAAGCCAGCCAAGCGCTGGGTTGGGTGGGGATGGATGTTATGACTAGCTGCCTTGGTGGACGTCAAAGTAGGCCCGCTGCTCCGTGCCCAGAGAGGGAAACTGAGGCCCAAAGAGGTGCAGGGCGTGTCCTAGTATCCCTACCATGCGCAGGGCAGAGCCTCCACACAGTGCGGCCCCGCCACAGCCCCCACCACCTCCCAGTTGGCCTCGGCTCAAGTGTTCCAGTACGGGTAATGAGTAATGAGGAGGGGTCCAAGGGTCTTCATAGGAGGCAGAGGTCTGTGCCTGGCCAGGACTGGGACGAGCGAGGCCTGTGCTTGCGCAGACGGGGGAGGAGGGGGCGCTGCGGCGCGGGGAAGGGGCTCTAGCCGTAAGAACGTCCAGAGGTGGTTTCCCAGGCAACTGTCTCCACAGCAACTGCGCTAGACCCCCCGACTCGTCAAGTCTCACTGTACTTGCCAGTGCGCCCCCCAGCCGCCGGGACCACCATTCCAGCGGTTTAGAATCCGCTCTGGCTGCGCCCAGGCCAGCCCCTACGCCCTACCCTGCAGGACCCCCGTGCCCTACCTGGTCCCCGAAGAAGGTCGAGTGCAGAAGGCTGAGCAGACCCAAGAGCCCCATGGATCCGTGGCCGCCAGAATCGGCCCGCGCCCCGCCCCTGGGCCGCCGGGGTTTGGGGGAGGATTGAGAATTGAGATGCCATGCGCTTGCGCAGAGAGGGCCGGGAGGGGTCAATCAAGGGGCCGGGGCGGGGCTCCCCCCACCCCCGAAAAAGGGCGGAGGAGTGGATCCCGTGAGGCCTGGTGGACCTCGCAGAGGCGGGGCTGAGAGTCTCGTGGGGCTGCCGACTGCAGAGGCACAGGGGAAGGAATTCCGTGAATGGGAGGTGAGGGGACCCGCATAGGCAGAGGGGTGAGAGGTAGAGTTCTGGTCCGGCGGAAAGTTCTAACAAGGCTGGAGATGAGGGTTCCCGTGAGGGAGGAGGAAGGATAAGGAGGGGTTCACGTAGGATTGGGGACCGCAAAGGGGAAGGGACAAGGGCTCGGGGAGGCTAGCAGGGTCTCATGTGTAATGGAGATCTCGGAGGGACAGAGACAGGCGTCACCTCGAGTCTTTTTTTTTTTTTTTAAGACAGTCACTTTGTCGCCCTTGGTAGAGCGCTGTGGCTTCACAGCTCACAGCAACCTCCAGCTCCTGGGCTTAGGCGATTCTCTTGCCTCAGTCTCCCGAGTAACTGGGACTACAGGCGCCTGCCGCAACACCCAGCTATTTTTTTGTTGCGGTTTGTCCGGGGCCGGGCTTGAACCCGCCACCCTCCGGCCGGCGGTCTCCCTGAGACACAGGCACCTCCCCGTCACCCTAAGTCTTAGTCCGCTGCTCGCTTGGACAGCCTCTCTGCAGAAGCTAGGCCACCTTCTTGAGTCTGTCCGGTGCCAAGTTCATGAGTCATTCAGCAAACATTTGCAGCGCACCAACTATTTGCCAGGCTCTGAGCTTGGTGCTCGGCGAGTGGGGGCAGGACCACACGTAGACATTCAGTCATTTAACTTATTTTTGAGACAGTCTCACTTTGGCGCCCTGGTAGAGTGCGGTGGCATCATAGCTCACAGCAACCTCAAACTCATGGGGTTGAGCGATTCTCTTGCCTCAGCCTTCCAAGTAGCTGGGACTACAGGAGTCCGCCACAACACCTGGTTATTTTTACCTCAGCCTCCCAAGTATCGGGACTACAGGCGCCTGCCACAACGTCTGAATATTTTTTGGTTGTAGTTGCCATTGTTTGGCAGGCCCAGGCTGGATTCGAACCCACCAGTTCTGGTGTATGTGACTGGCACCTTAGCTGCTCCAACGACAAGCACCAAGCCACACCCGGTTATTTTTCAGAGGCGGGGTCTGGCTCTAGCTCAGACTGGTCTCAGACTCTTGAGCTCAGATGATCCCCACCTTGGTCTCCCAGAGTGCTGGGATTACAGGCGTGAGCCACCGCGCCTGGCCCATTTAACATTAAGCACCTACTGTGTGCTGGGGCCTGTACAACAAATAAAACAATCAAACCCTTGTCTTTGGGAAACTGACATAAACAAAGAGGTGGGGGAGGGTGTGTGTGTGTGGGAACCTGTTGAAAGGGGAGCACTGGGGCTTAGTGAGTAGGGCGCTGGCCACATACACCAAATCTGGCAGGATGGGGCCTGGCTGGAGCCTGGCTGGGGCCTGCTAAACAATGACAACTGCAACCAAAAAATAGCCAGGCATTGTGGTGGGCGCCTGTAATCCCAGCTACTTGGGAGGCTGAGGCAACAGAATCACTTAAGCCCAAGAGTTTGAGGTTGCTGTGAGCTGTGACACCACTGCACTCTAGTGATGGCGACACAGTGACTTTGTCTCAAAAAAAAGGGGGGGGAAGCAATGGAATAGACCCAAGTGCATGGGACAGCATCCAAGCAGAAGAAATAACGGCAATGGGGCAGGACGTGCAGGGACCCTAGGGAGATAAGATCCCTAGAAAGCTGTGCAAGAGCAGGGACTCACCTTAGTACTCACAGGCATTATCTGGCAGTTGCATAGAGCGTGGGCAGCGCCAGGAGACCATAGCTGAGGCGACTGCACTGGTCCAGGGAGGGATGCTGGGGCTTGGGCTGGGTGGGGGCCGTGGAGGGAGTATTATTATGAATTATGCCAAGCCCTGGGAAAGCAAAGGACAAGTGGCCAGGGGAGAAAGGGGTTAATGGATCAGCCAGGGATGGTGCTGCGAGATGAACGAACACTGAAGGAGGTGGGGTTGCCATCATTGGTGGGAAAAGTATTCCCGGGGTGACAGCATAGCCCAGGCAAAGGTTGTGGGTGGGAATGAGCTTGGCAAATCTGAGGGGTGATAGGAGAGGTAGGCAAGCTGGTTTCATGGGGTGACGGTGTGTTTTATTACTGTTTGGCAGGCCTGGGCTGGATTTGAATCCACCAGCTCAGGTGTACGTGGCTGGCACCTTAGCCTGTTGAGCCACAGGCGCTGAGCCGACAGTGTGTTTTAAATTGCCATCTGGGATTGGCACCCATAGCACAGTGGTTACGGTGCCAGCCATATACACCAAGCCTGGCGGGTTCAAACCCAGCCCAGGCCAGCTAAACAATGACAACGGCAACAACAAAAAAAAAATAGCCAGGTGTTATGATCCAACTACTGTAGTTCCAACTACTTGGGAGACTGAGGCAAGAGAATTGCTTTAGCCCAAGAGTTTGAGGTTGCTGTGAGCTGTGATACCACAGCACTCTACCAAGGGTGACAGTGAGACTGTCTCAAAATAAATAAAAATAAATAAATAAATCCCCCTTCTTTTGGGAGATAATGGGGTGTGAAGTGGCTTGACCTTGGACAAGGCCTCAGGACAGCTGACTGACAGCAAGGGGGTGCCTGACCCTAAGCTGCCTGACCCAGAAGGTTGTGGATGGGGCCTGATAGGTCTAGAGGAAGCCAGCTCTGGCCCTGCAGAAGGGAGTGGGTGCGCAGTGATAAAAACAGAGGTCTTGATATAGACAGGGAGATCTTAAGCAGATAACTAAGGCCTTGTATTGGGAAAAAGGTCTAGCAGTGAGACACTGGGACTTACTCCAAATGCTCTGCCCCTTTTCCCGGGACACCCCCAAAATGCTCCTGGAATGAAGGTGCCTCTTGGCCTGAGCTGGCTCCTGAACATCCTATCCCCAACTCTAGCTTTTCACTTGAAATACTAATTTTCCAGGTCACACACAATTGATTCAAACTACAGAAAACTAAGGGAAGTAACCATCACTGGCCACCTCTGCCCCAAGCTGACCCAGGGGACATGTGGTGACCAGGCTGGACCTTGTGAGGGTGACTCGAGCCTGGAGCGTCCTGGGGAGGGACTTTATAGACAAACTTTCTGAAAAGGTCAGGACAGTAAATATTTCCAGGAGTGTCTGCCTGTCCTCGTGTGAGGGCACCATAAATACACAAATGATCCTGTGTCAATGAAACTTCATGTGCAGGCGTGGCTCATGCCTGTAATTCTAGCATTCTAAGAGGCCAAGGCCTGCAGGTTGCTTGAGCTCCAGTTTGAGACCAGCCTGAGCCAAGAATGAGACTCCATCTCTATTAAAAACAGAAAAACTGGCTCGGCGCCTGTGGCTCAACGGGCTAAGGCGCCAGCCATGTACACCTGAGCTCGCAGGTTCGAATCCAGCCCGGGCCCGCCAAACAACAATGACGGCTGCAACAAAAAAATGGCCAGGTGTTGTGGCAGGTGCCTGTAGTTCCACCTACTTGGGAGTCAGAGGCAAGAGACTCGCTTGAGCCCAGGAATTGGAGGTTGCTGTGAGCTGTGATACCACGGCACCCTATCCAGGGTGACAGCTTGAGGCTCTGTCTCCAAAAAAAAAAAAAAAAACAAACAGAAAAACTGAGGCAGGAGAATCGCTTGAGCCCAGGAATTCAAGGTTGCTGTGAGCTATGATGATGCCATGGCACTCAACCCAGAGCAAGAGAATGAGACTCTGCCTTAAGAAAAGGGGCCAGGTGGGTGGCACCTGTGGCTCAAAGGAGTAGGGTGCCGGCCCCATATGCCGGAGGTGGCAGGTTCAAACCCAACCCCAGCCAAAAAATGCAAAAAAGAAAGAAAGAAAGAAAAGGGGCCAGGGGCGGCACCTGTGATTCATTGAGTAGGGCACTGGCCCCATATACCGAGGGTGGTGGGTTCAAACCTGGCCCTGGCTGAACTGCAACAAAAAAATAGCCGGGCATTGTGGCAGGTGCCTGTAGTCCCAGCTACTCGGGAGTCTGAGGCAAGAGAATCTCCTAAGCCCAGGAATTGGGAGGTTGCTGTGAGCTGTTGACACCACAGCACTCTACTGAGGGCAACAGAATGAGACTATGTCTCTACCAAAAAAAAGAAGAAAAGAAAAGGGGCCAGGCACAGTGGCTCACTCCTGTAATCCTAGCACTCTGGGAGGCCCAGGAGGATAGACTGCTTGAGCTCATGAGTTTGAGACCAGCCTGAGCAAAAAAAATCCTGTCTGTACTTAAAATTGAGAAACTGAGGCTGAGGCAAGAGAATTGCCTAAGCCCAGGAGTTGGAGGTTGCTGTTAGCTGTGTGACACCACAGCATTCTACCAAGGGCGATAAAGTGAAAAGAAAAAAAAATAATAATAATTGAAAAACTGAGGCAAGAGGATCACTCGAGCCCAAGAGGTCAAGGTTGCTGTGAGGTATAATGCTACGGTACTCTACCTAGAGAGTGAAACTGTCTCAAAAAAAAGAAAAAAAAAACACCTTCATTTGCAGCCACAGCACTCATTCCACTCCCACCAGACATCTCCTGGGTTTGTTCCCAAGTTAGTGTCTCAGGCCCCCAACCATGAATGTGGCTCACAAACATCTCCTCCACACGTGTACATGCCCACTTTGCTCCTGTAGGTGGACCTGGTGGCTCAAAAGCACCAGCCATTTTTTTTCCAGAGGCCTCAAAAAAGACGATAGTTGGAGATGTAAAAGGGTGTAGCCACTGTTTTATTTATTAAAAAAGCTTATTAATTTGAGACAGCGCCTCAAACTGTCACCTGGGTAGAGTGCTGTAGCATCACAGCTCACAGCAACCTCCAACTCCTGGGCTCAAGCAAGTCTCCTGCCTCCGCCTCCCAAGTAGCTGGAACTATAGGCGCCTGCCACAAATGCCAAGCTATTTTTTGGTTGCAGCCATCATTGTTGTTTGGTGGATTCAAACCCGCCAACTCAGGTGTACGTGGCTGGCACCTTAAGCCAGGCGCCGAGCCTTTTTTTTTTTTTGAGACAGACTTTCACTCAGTTGCCCTAGGGTTGAGTGCTATGGTATCATAGTTCACAACAACCTCAAACTCCTAGGCTCCAGAGATCCTCATCTCAGCCTCCTAAGTAGCTGTGACTACAGGTGCCGGCCACATTACCCAGCTAGTTTTTCTTTTCCAGAGTTTCACCCTCAGTTGAGTGCCATGAAGTCATAGCTGACCGCAGCCTCAGACTTTTTTTTTTTTTTTGAGACAGGGCCTTAAGCTGTTGCCCTCGGTAGAGCGCTATTACATCATAGCTCACAGCAACCTCAAACTCCTGGGTTATGCGATTCTCTTGCCTCAGCCTCCCAAGTAGCTGGGACTACAGGCGACCACCACAACCCCTGGCTATTTTTAGAGATGGAGTCTCTCTCTTGCTCAGGCTGGTCTCAAACCTGTGAGCTTAGGGCAATCTACCCGCCTCAACCTCCCATAGTAGGATTACAGACGTGAGCCTCAGCTCATGCCTGTAATCCTCAGCTAGCCTCAGCTAGTTTGGCTCGTTTTTCGTAGACACAGGGATCTCATGCTTGCTCAAGCTGGTCTTGAACTTCAGAGCTCAAGTTATCCACTCACCTTGGCTTAGTTCAATATACCCCACCTGGGATCTATGTACTAGGTTAGTACATAAATCACAGGAAATTATACATTCCTCTCTCCTGGGTAAATCTGATGTTACACAAGGGCATAGACAGCCTTAGATACATCCATTAGGATAGACAGCCCAAAGAGGGCAATAAAGGACAATTGCTTGGAATCCCAGAGCCACTGAAGACTCCTCTGGAACACTTTCCTAATCATGCTGTGGGCTGGCTATGGTTAAATCTAAGCCTACTTGCCCCCAGTCATTTGAAGTGACTTAGGCTTCAAATACAGCCTCAAAAGGATCCCCCATGAAACACTCCCCAGTAGTTCTTTTCTTTGAGACAGAGTCTCAGTCTCACCCTGGGTAGAGTGCCATGTCATCTTAGTTCACAGCAACCTCAAACTCCTGGCTCAAATGAACCTTTTGCTTCAACCTCCCAAGTAGCTAGGACTGCAGATGCCCATCACAACGCTGTTTGTTTTTTTAATTGAGACAGAGTCTTGCTTTGTCACCTTGGTAGAGTGCCCTGGTGTCAAAGGTACAGCAACCTCGAACTCTTGGGCTCAAGCGATTCTCTTGTGCCAGCCTCCTGAGGAGCTGGGAATATAGGTGCCCACCACAACACCCGGCTATTTTTAGAAACAGGTTTTGCTCAGGCTGGTCTTAAACCTATGAGCTCCAGTAATTCACCTGCTTCAGCCTCCCAGAGTGCTAAGATTATAGGCGTTAGCAACCAGACAGAGTTGCTCAGGCTGGTCTCAAACTCATGATCTCATCTACCCATCGTGGCCTCCCAAAGAGCTCTAGCTAATTACACATGTGAGCCAGCACACCCAGCCATCCCCAAGTTTCCTTGCCAGTCACCCCCAGGCAAAGCTGTTCTGCCTTATAGCTATGAGGGCAAAGAGGGAAATATAGAGACACAGAATGTACATTAGTGAATGCTTAAAGCTGAGGAAATAGGAGGAGGCAGGTTTTTATGATGATGAAAATTCTAAACTTGAATCTAATCATAGCTCCACATATTTGTCAATATGCTGAACAAAAACAAAAACCATTGACTCGTACACTTTGAACTGTATGGTTATGAGAACCATCTCAATAAAGCTGTTTCAAAAAAAACATAAATCATGGCTCAAAGAAGTAGGGTACCAGCCCCGGATGCTAGAGGTCATTGGTTCAAACCCAGCCCTGGCCAAAAACCACAAAAAAAGGAATAGGGAGATTTGGGCGGTGCCTGTGGCTCAAAGTAGTAGGGCATCGGTTCAAACCTAGCCCCAGCCAAAAACTACAAAAAAAAAAAAATCAAATTCTAGTACTCTGGGAGGCTGAGCCAGAGCAGAACCTTGTCTCTAAAAAATAGCCTGATGTTGTGGCAGGAGCCGTAATCCCAACTACTTGAGTGGCTGAAGTGAGAGAATTTTTGAGCCCAGGAATTTGAGGTTGCTGTGAGCTATGATGGGTGAGACTTTGCCTCAAAAAAAAAAAAAAGAACTAAATCAGTGGTTGCTAATGGGAACAGGCTTCTACAATGTTCTAGAAATTAGTTGTGATGGTTATATGGTTTTATGAATGTATTAAACCACTAAATTGTACATTTTAAGTTAGTAAGTTTTATGGAATGTGAATTATATTTCAATCTCGAGAAAAGTTTATACAGATCTGTATTGAACAAAATGAGCCCTGCAACCTAAGCTCTCTCAGGCTTACCCAAGTATAGACATCAAGAAGCCCCAGATCTGCAGAGGTTTGCTCCGGGCTCTGTGGCTTCACCCATTTTAACAGGAAATCTAAAATCTCTCCAGTCTTCTTAAGTTTCTCCCTTGCCTTTGTCCATTGCCAGACTTCCTGCTCAGGTTTCAGAGCTCAGATGGGAGTTCCCCATGGCAGATGGACACAAGAGAAAAGTGGAGGATAATCTTAGAATTCTCCCATCCAACTGCCATGTCTGTACACTATAGGTCTGTCTGCTGAACAGGACCAGGTTTCTAACCCTGTGGATCTATCCTTCCACTCCATCTACTTGCTTCCCAACCAGAGATTGCAAATTAAATGACCCACACTGTTATGTGATTCCAAAACAAGATCTAACATTAACATGAGCATGATCAAATGGGGTCGACATCTGGAGAACAGCCCACAAGTGGCCATCACCAAGGGGTATGGGCTTTTCAATCTCTCTACCACCCCCTGGCCACTATTCTTTTGAGAGACCTCCCTCAGGTGCAGCACCTAACAGCCACCTGAACTGCTCTAGTGGACACCCATGAGGCACTAAAGCTAACATCTCCCTGTCCCCCCACCTCCTTAGATGGTGACTCTGACCCTTTTCATTGGCTCACATAATAACCAAGGCTTCCCCCATCATGTTCTCCTACTGGCTATCTGAGAGCCCCAGCACATCTGACCCTGTACCTCCAGCTCAGCTGTCCCAGAGGCATGTCCATCTTTTGCATGTTCTTCCAAGTACCCTACAGGCCCACATTTCTTCCCCTTATGAAGATACACATCTGCTCAGGGATACATTAGACCCTTTAGTGTTTGTATACCCACCCACTAGACACCCCACTGTCCTGGGAGATGGGGGATTAGGGTTGGCTACAGCCTCTCAGGAGCTTACAGGAGCAGTAAAGCCTCCAGGAAGAGGGCCAGAGGCTCAGCTCACACACCTCCCTGGTAGGACCAACCCCAACTGAAGCATGAACCTAAGGAGGTTAAGGTCCAAGAGATGGAAGGGGCTGGAGGGGAGATACTACACCTAGCCAGGACTTGCCATGAATGCACACTACCCAGCCTCTTACTGTGAATCAGACGTCTTCTAAAGGGGTGGGGATGATGAAATGCCCACCCCCCTCATCCTGCCCCAGAGGCTTGAAAAGGTATATACACTTGAGAACTGGAGAAGTATCTTTATTGGCTGGGCAGCCTACTTGAGAGGGATGAAGCGGGAGGAGTGGGTAGCCCCAATGCCAGGCCGGCCATGCTTCACAGGCTTGTAGGTGATAGAGAACTCCCCTAGGTAGTGACCGATCATCTCAGGCTGTGGGAACAAGAGGTAGGCTTCAGGTGACTGTTGGAGGATAGGCAATCCAGCAGCCCCAGGACAACCCTCATGGACAATCTACCAAACGCACCTTGATTTCCACCTGGTTGAAGGTCTTGCCATTGTAGACACCCACCATGCTGCCCACCATTTCAGGTAGGATAATCATGTCCCGCAGGTGTGTCTTCACCACTTCTGGCTTCTCCATGGGTGGTGCCTCCTTCTTGGCCTTACGCAAGCGCTTCAGCAGTGAGTGCTGCTTGCGGCGCAGGCCTCTGTTCAGCCGCCGCCGCTGGCGGGCACTGTAAAGCTGCATCAGCTGCTCACTGGGGGGACAGCACAGGCAGTGTGGGTGACCTGAGACTCCCCCCCACAGCCAGACACCTCCTTAACAATACTTGGGATAAACCCCTCAAATTAAAGAATGAGCAGGAAACCCAGAATGCATAATAGGAGGGCCTGTAATTCCAGTACTTTGGGAGGCCAAGACAGGAGAATCACTTCAGCTCTGGAATTCTAGAACAACCTGGACGATATCGCGAGACCCCATCTCTAAAAAGGAAAAATTTAGCCAAGCATGGAGGAATGAGCCTGTAGTCGTGTGCTTGGGTGGCTGAGGCAGGAGGGTTACTCTAGCCTTGGAGTTCAAGACTGCAAGGAGCTATGATCATGCCACTGCACTCCAGTCCAGATAGCCTCTGTCTCAAAACAAGTAAATTAAAAAGAAAAATTAAGAAAGAAAAGGACCAGTGTCTCACAAAGCAGCTTAGCAGCTGGAACCTCACTGTCACAATGGTGTATCGGCAGCAATAACATAGCTCAAGCCGAAGGCATCTACAAAATCCAAGTGAGGGGCCAACTGGAGGCACCCCCAGCCAGGTAGAAGACCGCTGAAAGCCCAAGGAGCTGAGTGGCTCCCCTGAGTCAGGCAGTGACTCAGGTGTCAGCAAATTCTCCTGTGCACCCTCAGGAGCCAGGATCTCACACCCCAGCCCCTACCAGGGATAGCCTTTCTTTTTTTTCTCCTCCCCCTCCCCCGAGACAGAGTCTCAGTCTTCCTGGGGGTCAAATGTCATGGTATCATAGCTCACAGCAACCTCAAACTCTAGGGCTCAAGGAATCCTCTTGCCTCAGACTCTAGAGTAGCTGGGACTACAGGCATCCGACACAGTGCCTGGCTATTTTCATTTTTTGTTTGTTTTTGTTTTTTTGAGACAGAACCTCCAGTTCCTAGGCTCAAGCGAGCCTCTTGCCTCCACCTCCCAAGTAGCTGGGACTAAAGGCGCCCGCCACAACGCCCGGCCATTTTTTGGTTGCAGCCATCATTGTTGTTTGGCGGGCCTGGGCTGGATTCGAACCCGCTAGCTCAGGTGTACGTGACTGGCACCTTAGTCCGTTGAGCCCAGGTGCCGAGCCGCTATTTTCGTTTTTCTTTGAGACAAGAGTCTTCGTATGTCGCCCTCCTTAGACTGCCGTAGCGTCACAGCTCACAGCAATCTCAAACTCTTGGACTTAAGCGATTCTCTTGCCTCAGCTCTCCAACTAGCTGGGACTACAGGCGCCCGCCACAATGCCCGGCTATTTTCTTGTTGCAGTTCTCACTGTTGTTTAGCTGGCCCGGGCCGGATTCGAACCCGCAATATTGGTGTATGTGGCCGGCGCCCTAACCACTGAGCAACGGGCGCCGAACCGACGCCCGGCTATTTTTTTAGAGACGAGGTCTCAGGCTGGTCTCCAATTCCTGAGCGCAAGCTTTCAGCCCGCCTCGGCCTCCAGTGTTGTGTACAGGAGGGAGCCCACCGTGCACGGCCAGGAACAGGCTTTCAAAGCACGAGTCAGACCACCACCCCCTGCCTAGGAAGCCTACAGAGCTCACGCACGCCCATCCCAATTTCCTTAAGACACGTGGGCTACATGCAGCGTTTTCATTTCCAGCCAGTTGAAAAGAGCAGACTAGTGCAGGGACTGCCCACCCGCAGTCCCCTGGGGAAGCCCCCGCCCTGCCCAGCCGCCTTACTAAGACATATCCAACAACTGGTCGAGATCCACGCCACGGTAGGTGAACTTGCGGAAGGTCCGCTTCTTCTTTTGCTCCACTTCTGCCTGCGCGGGCGTTGGCCTGGGATCAACGGGAGCCCGACACCCACCTCCCGCAGCCCCTGACGCCCCCGCCGACACACGACAGGATCACCGGGCCTAAGTCCCCGCAGGGATACAGTGCCTCGAGAACCTCTGAGGCGGCACGCACAGCTCCGGAGCTCAGGGACCGTCCGGCCTTCCCCGCCTTCTGGCGTCCACACCTAGCCGGCTCGCCTTGTGCTCCCATTCCGCAGCCCCGAGGGCCAAAAGCGGCCGCCACAGCCACGAGGCTTGGCACGGAATCCCATGGGATAAATAAAGTTTGGATGGAGCCGGATAGGTCAAGTAAGACGCGCTAAACGTCAACACTCACCATCTTGTCGCCTTCCCGGAAAAGGCCTCTCCTCCCTGCGCCTGCGCAGTTATCGCGAGGTCGCTGGCCAGTCACGCCCCTCGGCTGTACGCGCTCTGGAGCTACCGTCTCCCCAGAGGCAGACGCGCGCCCTCTGCCGTTTGGAGGGCAGAACACAGGCTACGGAGATAAAGGGTAGCGGCCTGTGTTCTGCGGAGCCCCTTGCACCTGGGAAGGTCCTTGGGACACGTCACTACCCTTTATTGAGCCTGAGGCTTATGTTTTGTCCCCTATAGAATGGCAACCTCTCAAGTATTTATGGAGCCATTGTTGTTTGCAAGTAGGTGTGGTTTGGGTCTCAGTGGGTGAAGCACATGGTTCCTTACATAAGGAACAGGTCATTACAGATTTCGGGACACAAAGGGGTACTGACCCTCTGGAAAAAAAACAAGCCAGGCTTTAAAAGACATAAATCATTACATAAAGTCAGCATCTGTGACAATGCATTACCGGGTTTATAACACGCATGGATGGCATAAGTGTAACCAAATAGTGTATGAGCTACAAAGTCTCTACAGCTCACTAGAATTAAGTGGGTATAAACCTGAAGATGACTAAGATGTAGTTATCACATGACCCAGCTATCTCACTTCTGGGCAGAAGCCTAAAGCACGAGAAGGAGGGACTCCATGTTCACAGCAGCAGGATTCACAACAGACAGAAGGTGGAAGCAAAACAAGTGATCCATCCATATGACAGAATTTACTCAACTTTACAAAGAAAGGAAACTCTGACACAGGCTACAACGTGGCTGGACCTTGAGAACATCATGCTCAGTGAAGAAGCCAGACACAGGTCACACAGTGTGTGATTCCACTCACAGGAGGTCTGTGGAGTCCTCAGAGTCACAGAGACAGAAAGTAGAATGATGGGTGCCAGGGGCTGGGGAGGGGTTGGAAAATTTATGTTTCATGGGGACTGAGTTTCAGTTTGGGAAGATAAAGTTCTGGAAAAGGAGGGTTGTAATGTCATTGAATCATATACTTAAAATGGTTTAGATGGTGGTTTTATGTGTATTTTACCACAATTTTAAAAAATATATAGGGGGCAAGCATTAAAAAAAATAAAAAATATTACTTAATGCAAAAGAAAACAGAACACAAGAAAATGCTAGGTGACATAGAAATAACAAAAAGGGAAATGGCAGATATAAACTGAAGCAGTTATAAATCCCGTAATGATTTTTTCATCAACAGACAACATATGCGATGGTGGTCAATACCATATATTTATTTTATCTTTCCTGTGTTTAGATATGTTTAGAGACACACTCACCATTGTGTTAGTTGCCTACAGTATTCAGTAGTCTCAAGCTGTGCAGGTTGCATCTCTACCATACAGTATAGCTACATCGTAAGCTGCTGGTCTAGGTCTGTGAGTACTGTGATGTTTGCACACTGAAATCATCTAAGGAGGCAGTTCTCATAATGTACCTCTGTCCTTACGCAACACCTGTCTGTATATCAGCAATAATCCCAGAGGGACAGGCAGCCCTAAATTCTGGTAGAGAGACCAGTGCAGAGATCCTGAAACCAGATGACTTAGGTGCTACTGAAACAAAGGCCTGTGCTGCCTCATCTGATTCTGCTGTGCCTCAGTTTCCCTGTGAGCCTGGGTCAATGCTGGGACTGTCTGTTGTACATAGTGGAAGTCATTATATTTAGGGATGAGTCAATAAGAAAATGCCAGCTCTGTGCCTGTAGCTCAGTGGCTAGGGTGCCAGACACACACACTGGGGCTGGCAGCTTCAAACTTGGCCCAGGCCTGGCAAACAACTATGACAACTACAAGAACAACAAAAAAATAGCCAGGCATTGTGGCAGGTGCCTGTAGTCCCAGCTACTTGGGAGGCTGAGGCAAGAGAATCACTTAAGCCCAAGAGTTTGAGGTTGCTGTGAACTATGACACACAGCACTCTACCCAGGGTGACATAGTGAAACTGTCTCAAAAATAGATACATAAATAAATAAATGTCTTTCCAGGTCAGGAAAGACAAGGACTTGGGGAATCCAAGCGGCCCCAACTGTAGGTAGCCAGAGGGTCCTCTGGGTGGGTAGAAGAGGAAGTGGCTCTAGACCAATTGTCAGGGAGCCAGCCCTGGGAAAGCGTCAAATGACAAAGGAAGCTGAGCCCTCTTCAGCTGTGTGCACAGTACCAGAGGGAAGCCAATTAAACTCTGCCCATAAGAGGCCAGACTCTCCCCGTCCCCAGGGAGCACAAGGACCTGTGCTTGGGACCTGCAGAAAATGAAGTATCACCTAACAAGTGTCTGCCAATTTGCATGTAGCAAACGCCATCTTGGGAGCTCCTTAGCTGGCTGGAAACCTGTTGATTTTTTCACAATGCTCCTTTGCCAGGGAAATGAATTTTGCAGATAACGAATCTCACAACAGGAAGGAATTTTTTTTTTTTTTTTGAGACAGAGCCTCAAGCTGTCACCCTGGATAGACTGCTATGGCATCACAGCTCACAGCAACCTCCAATTCCTGGGCTCAAGCGAGTCTCCTGCCTCTGCCTCCCAAGTAGCTGGTACTATGGGCGCCCACCACAACAATGCCTGGCCATTTTTTTTTTTTTTTTTTGGTTGCAGCCGTCATTGTTGTTTGGCAGGCCAGGGCTGGATTTGAACCCGCCAGCTCAGGTGTACGTGGCTGGCACCTTAGCCCGTTGAGCCACAGGCGCCAAGCCCAGGAAGGAATCCTTAACACTGTGATTCTATTTGGTATGGAGAAGAGGGCCCACTCCTGCCTGACCCTTCCGTAACCTGGGGACACCAGCAGCTCCAGAGATGGCAGAGAGCTCTGAAAAAAGGGAGTATAGGGCTAGTTCTGTGGCCCAGGCCCAAGGGGGTGTTTGCTGAGGGTGTCCTTTTTCTCAGCTCTCCCCAAAGTAAATTAGTGATGGGGCTTCTGGCTGTCTTGCTCATTACATCCAGCCCAGCACTGTAAGCATCTAAATATTTTGGACTTCCTTGTCCTCCTTAGATTTTAAACTTTTTTTTCTTTTCTTTTCTTTTTTTTTTTTTGAGACAGAGCCTCAAGCTGTCACCCTGGGTAGAGTGCCGTGACATCACAGCTCACAGCAACCTCCAATTCCTGGGCTCAAGCGAGTCTCCTGCCTCCACCTCCCAAGTAGCTGGCATTACAGGCGCCCGCCACAATGCCCAGCCATTTTTTGGTTGCAGCCATCATTGTTGTTTGGCAGGCCCGGGCTAGATTCGAACCGGCCAGCTTAGATGTACGTGGCTGGCGCCTTAGCCCGTTGAGCCACAGGCGCCGAGCCAACTTTTTTTTCTTTTTGAGATAGAATTTTACTTTTGTCACCCACAATAGACTGCGGTGGCATCACAGCTTACAGCAACCTCAAATTCTTGGGCTTTAGTGATTCTCTTGCCTCAGCCTCCCAAGTAGAGTCCCCTCCTGGGACTACAGGCGGCAGCCACAATGCCCAGCTATTTTTTGGTTGTAGTTGTCATTGTTGTTTGGCAGGCCCAGGCTAGATTGGAACCCACCAGCTCTGGTGTATGTGGCTGGCGCCTTAGCCACTTGAGCTACAGGCACCGAGCCAACACCCAGCTATTTTGTTTAGCAGACCCACAAGGGATTCAAACTCACAACAGCCTGGTGTCCTAACCACTGAGCTACAGGTGCCCAGCCATTAAAGTCTTGATTGTCCACAGTAGAATGACAGAGTATCAACATCCAAAGCTGTCACTGCCTAATCCCCAGAACCTGTGGATACATCACCTTCTGTAGCCGGACATGGTTAAAAGGCTTGAACTAAGGAGAGTGCAGCTGAACCAGGAGCCCTGCACTGGAATACAGGCCCACCCTGGCACAGGAACAGGTGGGCAAGACATAGCCTTGATGTCCATATTCCCAAAAACAAGTGGCCAATAGGCATCCTAAAATTCACCATCTCTCAGAAACCCAAGATGCAATGAAGGATGCCCTCCCCAACCACTGTCAGGCCAGTGTCCTGGGTGATGTCTCCAGGAAACCTTCCATAGAATGACCATCACTCAGAACTGAAGCCAGGGCAAGGGTGCGCTCAGACCCTGCTCAGACCCAGGAAGTGTCAGCTCAGGCTGAGACCAAGGAGGGAAAACACAGACACAACGTGGGTTTCTAATCCAAACGCACTTCTCTTTATTCAAACCAGGGTCAAACTGGTCAATGGGAATCGCCCTGAAGCCATGTGCCTGAGGGAGGTCGCTTCCAATAAGGCTGCTGCTGCAGTCCAAGGGTGTTCTGGCAGGCTATGTGTGACCCCCACAGTGCACCTGCAAACACTACAGGCAGGTCAGTCGACAAAAGCAAGGAATTAAACAAAAAACAAAAACACACTCAGTAGATTTCTTCTTTAAGATCCCAGAGTTTCTGGACCAACGAGTCCCAACCCCCCTAAGCCAGGAGTGAGGGGAATAAAAACGTGCCCACGTCCACCAGTGCCGACGGAAACCCTGTTTTAAATTAAAAAATAAGCCAGTATACATCGTAGAAAATTTCTCTTAAAAATCTCACAATTTGTAAATGTATATTTTTCTTTAACATAAAAGTTTACAATATACGGTAAAACAAAAGGCTCAGGAAAATAATTTCAAAAAAAGGAAGAAAAAGAAACCTGAAGTTTTGAATTAAAGCTGAAGACTTTTTTTTTTAAACCCTGTTGTTGAACCAGTGACTTTTTTTTATTGTGCTGATGGGTTAGAGAAAGAAATATATTTAAAAACCTCAGTCCAGACACCCACAGCCACCTGCAAAAGCCTTGCACCCCCACCCCCCCCAAGGTTGAATCGCTACTTTTCCGCCAAGTTTGTGATTGTCACGAGTTCACAAGTTTCAAATCCTGGGTCTCAGCCATGCAGATGTCCACACGCTGCAGGCTAGCGTCGGTAGGGGTGGAATCCTTGCACGTTATGGTTTTGACCTCGTCCAAAGCCACTGCTGCCGGCGGGGGGGCCCCCAGACCCTGGCACCGAGGGGCCCCCATAGGAGGGAGGCTGCTGGCTGGGGTCCGAGAAGCCCTGTCCAAAGCCACTCAAGTCCTGCCCGTAACCTGCTGGCAGAAGAGAGTCCATGAGCTCTAGGTGAGGTGGTGATCCCCAGGAGGTGGCCTCTCTTGGTTGGTGCTGACCTCTGAGCAAGGCTGCTTGGACTTGTCATCTGGCCTCAGCATCCTTACTCCTACAGGGCAGGGTATGCCAGCCTGAGGCACTGGTGCCCTCAGTGGCCGTGCCTACTGCCTCTGGCAGGAAAACAAGCTCAGGGAGTTTTTATCTCACTCAAAATCACAAAAGCAGGACTCACACAGAAAGCAAAACAGCTTCGTGCACCAGTTGGTCTGCCTTTTGTCTGTTCTCCACCTCTCTTCCCCATTAACTTCTGAAGACATGGAGGTGAAGAGGCCTTGGGTTTGGAGACAGATTATCTTAAATGTTCCAGGCAGCATTCTCAGGGTCTGACAAAACACACCACTGGCCCTGTTGCAGGGCACAGTCCTGACCCTCTGACTCTGGGGCACCCCTCACCGCTGCTCTGAAGCTGGGTAGCGCTAAGATGGCCCACACACCATCCTCCCTGGTGGGGCACATCTAATAACAGGCATGTGGGAAACTGGGCCTTTGACCCCGACCTAACTTCACTGTGCCTCTATTGGCAGAGGGGCTAGGTGGCATAGCCAATCTGTCTGCACCACTGATTTCAAGGACATGGGAAGTGCTTCCGGAGACACAGATAGTACCATCCTCAAATGGAGACAGCCCTGGCTCCTGCCTACTGACTGCACATACTTTGGAGGAAGCCCCATCCCAGGTCTTCCCACCTGGGGTGCATGTAGGCACAGGTGGGCCCACTAGAGCCTTGTACCAGTCAAGATCCTGGCAGCAGCAAGGGCCCTGCCCAAAGAACACCTAGGAATTCACCCTACACAGGAGGGCAGAAGAGTCGGAAGACTATGGTGGTTGTAGTACCTGCCCACAAGGTGTAAACAAAGCATGGGCTGAAACCCGATGTGGAGAATAGGTACCCAGACCTGGCCAAACATGAGACCAGGGTAACTAACCCAGGGCAGCGATGACAGAGAGTAGTAGACAGATATGCACAGCACTCTAGCACACCTGGCCAACTGTGGACAGGTCAGGGCTTTTCAGGGGGGCAAGAATGCACACAGACACCTTGTGTGAAACAACTGCAACAACCAAGGCCAGATGACCTCCAGAATGGGAAATTCAGAGCTGAGGGGACTGCTTTCACAGCACTCTGGAAGCCAGTGGCTACTTTGGGCCACGAGTTCAGGCCACTGCATACAAGAACCAGGGTCTCAGGCCCTGCCCACAAGAGTGTCCCCAAATGCTATAAGGAGCTGCCAGTCCAAGAAGGCCCCCAGGCCTGCAGCCCTCCCTGCTAAGATCACTGCATTCATACTGACTGAGGCTAATTTTGATACCAAGTTCAGTATAGGTCAAGAATAGTAGACACGGGGCGGCTCCTGTGGCTCAGCGGGTAGGGCGCCGGCCCCATATACCGAAGGTGGCGGGTTCAAGCCCGGCCTCGGCCGAACTGCAAAAACAAAAAAATAGCCGGGCGCTGCGGTAGGCACCTGTAGTCCCAGCTACTCGGGAGGCTGAGGCAAGAGAATCGCTTAAGCCCAAGAGCTGGAGGTTGCTGTGAGCAGTGTGACGCCACGGCACTCTACCCAGGGCGATAAAGTGAGACTCTGTCTCTATAAAAAAAAAAAAAAAA
>CAUYON010152149.1:0-29430 GCA_963573935.1 Arctocebus calabarensis | reverse complement strand
TGTGTTATCAAACAAGATAGTTATTTAAGAAACATGGAAAATGCAGAAATGACTGCAGTGCAGCAGTAATTATGGTGCACTTTTTCGCTATTTAAGTTGGATATTTCTCTACATTCCTGAAACAATTTTTAGGTTCTTTTTGTACTAGAAAATGCAGGCAGTGTTTTCACAAAAACTAAATGTACAGTGATTTGAAATACAATAAATGAAGGCAATGCATGGCCTTCCAATAAAAAATATTTGAAGACTGAAAAAAAAAAAAATGAAAACTCAGATTAGGCATTAAAAAAAGTTTTAAAGTTGATATTTGAGTTTCTAGGCAGTGGTGTGTAGGAACTTGAAATGTGTATTCAGAGTTGCAAATTGAAAACTGACAACGAAAAAGGTGAATGAAATTCTGAGAGTAAATAATCAGAACAGAGAGTGGAGGCCAAGAAAGAAATCAAGGAGAACCTTATTTTAGGCCAGGCAAAAGTAGAGGAAGGAAGATCCAGGGATATCTGCATTCTGTGTATAGTCAATTTATTTTTTATTTTATTTTATTTTTTTTTAGTAAATTACAATTGTGTTTAAGGACAGAGTAAGAGGAGTCAGACTAACCTCACTGACATCAGAACCACGAGGATGTTATCACACCTGGCAGGCTTAGTTTGCACAGATCAGTACATTTAATTCTCATTATTATCAATAGATAATGAGAAAGTGTACAAGAAATAAAACAAGCACCTTAATTATTTATTAAAGTTCTGAGTTGAAAAAATTACCATAATGAATTGTGAATTGTAAAATCACTGCTACCCATTGGGAAAAGAAATATAATTCTTGGAAAGGGTTAATTTTAAGTTGTAAAAATTTTATCCTTAAATACTTTTTATGTCACTTTTTATCACATTTGTCATGCCTGTTGTGATCTTCAAAACACCACAGTTTTATTTATGATACAGTATCTTCATTGTTTTTCTTAAAAATAACTGTTTTATTATTTAAATTACTTATCATAATGCTGATTTATTAAAATGTATATTAATATTTTATCATTTTATTTTTAAAGGGAATGTGATAAGGTGATTTTCTATGGTATTGCTTAATCTACTTATAATAAATGATTTCTATAAAGCAGCTGTGGACACAAACTTTCTCTGCTTGAAAGTTTTAGATCTTATCAGTTTCAAGTAGGACTTTTATTTCTGGAAAATATTAACTTTGATTATTGGTTTCTTAGAAAGATGTTTAGGGGTTGTAGTCATTTTCTGTTGCATTTGAATTTCTTTAAAATGTCACAAATGCAGTGCGTTTGATATTATAGTACAAAATTCAGTAGGAACAATGTGCCTCCTAGTGTAAAGTAAGAGTAATGTCAACTTTTAACTGTGTGCTGCCTGAAATCTCATTTCCAAAGCTGTCATGTGATTCGGTCTTACAAAGAGTCATGAACAGTAATGACATTGACTTAACGCGGGATTGTAATTTTCCCTAAAGAAGAAAAATCATTCTTTACATATCTATAACAATTTGAGAGGGGCGAAAGTCATAGGTAAATTGATGTATAAACCAGTAGCAATATCAAAAATAAGAAACTTAATGATTTTAGTAACTCTTACAAGTGTACAGTTAACTTTATATATATATCTAAATAAAGCTGTATAGCAAAAGAAATGGAAATAAATTACTAATTGTAAAGAATGACTATTCATAACAATAAAACTAGTATGGTTTATCTTTATATACATATAAACACACATCTATAAGAATAAATACAATTATCTGAGTTTTAGAAAAGCTTGAATTTTTTTGACGAAATCACAGCTGTTTGTCGAAAATGTTCCAATTTTCCCTTAATGCTGTTGGACATGTATTTCTGCCAGCACAGTGAGAAATACCCAGATTAGTATGAGTGACAAATACAAAAATGCCCAGGTTTTAATAACGCTAAAGTAAGCTTACCAGATAAAATGCAGAATGACAAGTTAAATTTGAATTTCAAATAAAGGATTTTTTTTTGATCTAAGTATGTTATAAATATTATAATAGTACAATGTCCCTTGCAATATTTGGGACAGAGTAAGACTAAAACATTATTTGTTTATCTGAAATCGAATTTAACTGCCCATATTGTATTTTATCAAACATATAAATTTATGGTTTATATTACAGGTATTTAAATTTCCAGAAAATAATCAAACTTTTTTTTTTTTTGAGACAGAACCTCAAGCTGTCATCCTGGATAGAGTGCTATGGCATCACAGCTCACAGCAACCTCCAATTCCTGGGCTCAAGCGAGTCTCTTGCCTCCACCTCCCAAGTAGCTGGGACTACAGGCGCCCGCCACAAAACCCGGCCATTTTTTGGTTGCAGCCGTCATTGTTATTTGGCGGGTCCTGGGGCTGGATTTGAACCCGCCAGCTCAGGTGTACGTGGCTGGCGCCTTAGCCCGTTGAGCCACAGGCGCCGAGTCAAAAAATAATCAAACTTTAACATTAAAAGTTCAATTTGTGCTTATATTTAACACTGGAAATGCATTGCCCTCTCTAGAAAGGTGATTTTAATGTTTTACTGGTTATCACAGAGTTTCTGCTTAAAGCTTTTTGATCCATTATTTTATTTGTTTGTTGTTTAATTCTAATTTTGGTGCATTCCATTTAGGACCCCTTATATTTTTGTTGACTTTTATATATTTTCTGTGGTTTCATGATCTAATCTAGAGTTTTTAGGCTTTAACCACTTCTAAAGGACCCTATGTCAACGTGGAATGAGGTTAGCAAAGTGACGAATAGACCTTAGATTTGTTTCTGGAACTTTAAAGCTTGTGTTGCATATGTCAGTAAATATATCCACCTATAATATACAGAATGCATTTTTAAAACATCTCAGGTGGGCTCGGCGCCTGTGACTCAGCGGGCTAAGGCGCCAGACACGTACACCTGAGCTGGCGGGTTCGAATCCAGCCCCGGCCCGCCAAACAACAATGACGGCTGCAACCAAAAATTGGTTGGGCATTGTGGCGGGCGCCTGTGGTCCCAGCTACTTGGGAGGCGGAGGCAAGAGACTCGCGTGAGCCCAGGAATTGGAGGTTGCTGTGAGCTGTGATGCTACAGCACTGTATCCAGGGTGACAGCTTGAGGCTCTGTCTCAAAAAAAAAAAAAATAAATAAATAAATAAAATAAACATCTCATGTGAGAGACTGAGAAAAAGTGCAGGAATTAATTGCTATGGAGACAAACAGGTTGAGTGTTAAGTCGTAACTCTTCCACTTGGCAGCTTCATAACTTTGAGCAGATAGCTCATACCATTGCAATGGGTTAACACATGTACCTCACCTGCAGTTATAGATAAATAATAAGTCTTCACTTATATAATATTCATATAAAAATTAAAGCCAATTTAGATAATTATCTAAGCATACTTTTTGCGTTCAATTAAATCCTCATAACTAATAAGCAACAAAAGAAAGAAAAGAACAATCTCTTCTATATCCTAATCTCTTGCTAACTGGTTGAAGAAAGAGAGGTGATGTTCCAGCAGTGTATCTTGAATGATCAGCATCATATCTCGGTCCTACATTTCACTTTACTTGTATAGACAGTCAAAATTGGTTTTAAACATTAAGTGATTTAACACCCATTGTTCTAGGAGTTACATTACTTCAGTCTGAAAAGAGCTTTGAATAACAACAGGGGATGAATTTGGTATTTCTCACTCCGTCATCTATACGTAGGATTCGCGGTGAGTTCTTGGAAGCATAGAATGAACAGGAATAAAAATTGTATGCTATTCCCGATTCCTAATCTTCATTTGAATTTTGGAACTTTACAGATTCATTCTTGCCAATTATCCAGAAAACATTTTACTTCTTTGTAATTAAGAATACTCTTAACTCCAAGTTAGATATTCAAACAAGTGATATGCTATACTTTGGGTAAATTTGTCACTTAATCTCAGCAAATCAAGTGCAGGGTTGAAAATACAACAATAACAATTTCTATTTAAGTACACATTGGAAGGAATGAGTTAAACCATGAACTTTCTAAATTTCAGGCATTGGTTTCATTGATTATTTTCCTTGTTTTTTTGTATTTTGGCATGACTGATTATTTTATCATGCCTGAAATTTGGTTGAAAACTGTTTTCAGTTTAAGAATAATAGAAGAAAGCTTAAACTTAGGTTTTAAAATTTTCCATGAATGAAAAAAGAAATTGCTTTAGTCAAGGTAGGGGGTATATTATCCTCTACATTTTATAAGATGGTGTCTTAAACTGCACAATCTGACAATATTGAAACTGTATCTGGGCACCAAAATCAGATGTAGAGGCCCGCACAAAACAAACAACAAGCCCAGCCTTAGGAAAGGTAGCATACCGTCCTAAAGAGGACTGGGACGTCAGTGGAATGTCTTCTGAAGGACTTTTTTATTTGTTATTAGAGAAATACATTTTGAAGTAACGTCAAGCAGGTTTTTCATTCAGCACAAGATGTTGAATTCTGATTTAAGCTGCTGAAGGAACAGCTATAGAATATCTAACAGTAACTCTCCAGTAATCTCTCCTAAGGCATAACTATTGCGTAGTAGATTATGATTTAAAATAAGAAGTTCAGATATTTTGAACCAGAAATACTGATACTCCACAGGCAGTAAAATCTTGACATAAGTGACAAGCAGCATAATAAAGGGGGAAGAGCAATTGGCCAATATTGTATCAATTTTATATCTTCCCAGCACAGTCAAAGGGCTTTTTGGTGATTTAGTTCATGTATTGTCCAAAAAGGGTGTAAAGTCTGAAGGTACTTTACCGCCTTCAGGGCCCGAGGAACACAAGCTTCAGAATCAGGCACGTTGAAGTTGGCACGAGTCCTGTGGGTTCCACTTGTGAAGAAATCTCAGTGTCTCTCTCAATCCGTGTGTTTGTGTATGTGTGTTTCAGTGTGGCTCTGTCTCTCTTGATCCCTGTTTGTGTGTGTGTGTGTCTCGGTGTGGCTCTGTCTCTCTCAGTCCGTGTGTTTGTGTTTGTGTGTGCCTCAGTATGGCTCTGTCTCTCTCAATCTGTGTGTTTGTGTGTGTCTCCACTCCCCTTCCCCCACTTGCCTTCTCTGTCTCTGTAAGATACTAAGAGGATGTTGAATACATTAGTAATAATATAAGCGAGAGTCGTGAATTAAGTCTGGCTGTTAATAAGTACTCAAAAAATAACAACTCGGTATTAACATTGTTAAGGAAGAAATGCTATTTTTCTTTACTGATAGCAGTGTCATCAGACCTATAATAATATGATGCAGCTAATTAAATATGAGTTGATAAAGGAAAGATACAATTTGGATAAAGACAGACTTGTGAGGTATTCCCACGAATGACATAACTACATTTGTATGAATATTTTATGAATATAAGACAGTTTAACTGTTCAGATGTTTTTATTTTATGTTATTCTCAAAATTAAATATTTTGATAATATTTTTAACATATATAAAATCACAAGAAAGGCAATACGTGTAATTGTGACACTTCAGATGATATTAAATAGACCAAAAATTCTCTGGAGACTATTTAAAAAATCGACCAAATTTAATTAAAAAGTAAAAATTTGATTCAAGTTTTTTATACTGAAAGTCTACCCCTGTCTTCTTTTGTGTTCATTTTCACATGATAGAAATTCACAAATTATTGATTTACATTACATTAACAGCCATGTGAGATATAATAGGGGCAAACTGTCTTGAAGGAAGATTTCTATGAAAAGATAACTATAATGTAATACATTTGTCGCTCGTAGAAAGCTCAGTATGTGGCATGTACTTTCTTATTTTCATTGCATTACATAAGCAGCTCAAATAAATACAGCATATCCTTTCTCCACAAGTAGTGGTAGCATCACTTGCCACAAGACGATAGCCCATGAAGTTTACAGTCAACAGCACTATGATAGCCAGTGGGGATCGCCGTGGAATGAAAAAGAGAAAGGAAAGAAGACTCGAGATGTCTCTTAGCTAATTTCTTTGATACAATTCAAGGATGTATTACATAAAGACCATTCTCTCTGTGTTCTGTACTGACACATTTCCAGATGCTCATTTTTACTCAAAACATTTAAAATCTATTTTCCAACTATTTTAGGAACTGTTTTTCCTTTTTAAATTTTCTTTTCTGACCTGCTATGAAGGTCTTTTAGAATACCTTAATAGTACCAAGGTTTGAAATTGGGGAGGAGTGATGCTGAGGGTATCCCCTGCTTGGAGGAGTTTGACAGAGCGAGTGATCTTCTATTAGCCTTTAGGGTGAAGTTCAAACTCTGCCTATTCTCTTTGCCTTTTTCTTAGCACTATTAGTTTGGGGAATTGGAGATTTGAGTGAGTGATGTTACTTGTCCTCTTATTCCAAGCATCTGGAACAAAGTGTTAACTATAGTGCTGCCTCTTTGTACCAGTTAAGCAAATCTAAGGAAGTTCTTACTATTAAATCTGTTTTGTTCCTCTCCAGTTATAGATTCAGAAGAAATGTATGTGATCATAAATGTGTGACACTTTGCAATTATTGAAAAATAAGTACGATCTGCTTGAAGTTATAGATTAAGGAATGTTTCTGCCTAGCAAAAGCACAGCTTTAATAGTTACACAATACATTTAAAGCTTAATCTGTAAAATATGATACTGTATAAACTCTTTATAATGTATTATCAGAAACATCAAATTTATAGTCTAGTGAAATATTTGATTCGCATATATATATATATCTATACATATATATTAGTATATCTCTATATCCATCTAGCTAGCTTGTGTTTAAAGAAAAAGTATGGCACAAAACAGTTATTAAATACCCTCTGATCCAAATTGTTCCCCAAGAAACATCTCTCTCTCCTACATATTCCACTGATTGGTTGATTCATTCAAGCATTCCATACATTTTTCCATTTATTTATTTATACATTTGACAAATGTATGAATGTACTAAATGCTGATCATTTTGCTGTAAGTTTGAGAAGATTTTTTTTAATGTCTTATGTTTCATTTGCTTTTCTCTACTTTTTCCTACTTTCAAGGAAAAATATAATTGTATATAAAATATGTACCCATAATAGTAATTAGATGGCTTATGAAATAGTCACACAATGACCAAACATTTTCCTTTCTTTGCTATTTTTATTATAATTCAAGTATATACTCACCTGAAAGTTTTACTGCTTAACAATACCCAAAGACTGTATAATAATTTATTTATCAGATGGTTTAGATCTTGGACTAATTTTTCTACAACCAACCCAATCAAATAAATTTTAAGACTAATACATTGGTACTATAAAAATAGAGAAATACGGATGTGGCTGGGTGTGGTGCCTCATGCATGTAATCCTAGCACTCTATGAAGCAAAGAAAGGTCTGAGGGCAGGAGTTCGAGAACAGTCTGAGTGAGATCCCATTTCTAAAAATAGCCAGGTGTTGTGGCGGTTGTCTGTGGCACCAGCTAGTTGGAAGGCTGAGGCAAGAGGATCTCCTTAGCCCAAGAGTTTGAGGTTTCTATGAGCTGTGACACCACAGCACTCTACCAAGGGTGACAAAGTGAGATTCTTCCTCAAAAAAAAAAAAAAAAAGATAAATATGGATGTGTAAACTGTCAACACAGGATAATGAGATAAATCATTAAAACAGCACAGAAATTAGTACTCATTGGGGGGACTTGTAGTAATTTTTGCAAGATGAGGCTTTGTTTTGCTTTTACTATGAGTAGCTCAGTTTGTAAGTCCCTGTACTCTTTTACTTCTGTGATTTACTGTCACATGTTTGATGAAAGAAAACCACCAGTCCAGGCAGGTTGGCTCACACCTGTCATCCTAGTGCTTTTGGAGGCTGAGGCAGGTGGATAGCCTGAGTTGAGCAGTTTGCGACTAGCCTGTGCAAAAGAGAGACACCAAGACACCTGTCCTACCTCCTCCCCCCAAAAAACCAAAAATAAATAATAGAAAAACTGTCCTGGCATTGTGGTGGGCATCTGTAGTCCCAGCTACTTAGCTACCTGGGAAACTGAGGCAAGGGGAATGCTTGAGCCTGAGAGTTGAAAGTTGCTGTGAGCTAGGACAAAGCAGCACTCTACCAAAGGCACTCTACACACAGCACAGACTCTTCACTCACTCCCCCACCCCCAAAAAGAAAGAAAAGTAGAAGACACTATGTACTTTGCAAGACATTTTATAATTTAGTGGTAAACATTACCTTTTCCTGAGCATTTATACTAGATACTGAGATATATTCTTTTCTTTGCTGTAATCGTTTCACCCACATTATACCCTTATGAATTAAGTGCATACCATTTTCACATACAAAAGTCTGGTAGCTTAAGTTTTCTAATAATTGTTGCAAGGTTACAATGCTGATGCAAGAAGGACAAGGTCTAGGATTTAAATTTCAACATTTTAATTAACTACTTTCTCAAGTCACTCCTTTAACTAATGTTCAATTTTAAATTTTAATATATTAATATTTAGCACAAAGGATTTTAGTGAAGATATTTAGTATAACCTCCCCCCATAGCCTGTCAATTTTGGACTATTATGAATATAAGTAGGATTTGCAACCTTGGCCAATAACAATAGAATTTTATCCTTCAAATCATAAAGCACAGAACACTGCAATTTCAGTATCGCCAGTGACTTTGACTTGAACGTACGGGTAGCAAGTATAATAACAATCAGCAAATGGCTCCTGTTTTCCTTTAACTTTTTCTTATACAATGTTAAATTTTTAATTTTGATATTAATATTTAAGCTTGAGATAATAGAGAAATGCTGCTACTTAGTCTAGGGTGGCCTACATGAAAAAAAAAAAAAATAGCCACCAAGTTGACATGGCCAATTTTAGAAAATAACAATATAGGACTCTTAGCTAAATTTGAATTTGAAAAAAACTGTAAATAATTTTTATGTGTACCATAATTAGTTTAGGACATACACTAAAACAATATTTATTATTTATCTGAAATTCATATATAACTGGGCCTCCTATATTTTATTTGGCAATCTTACATCTGGTGGAACATAACTGCCCCCTGTTGATAATTTTATTAATAATACTACTGGACCTTAAATAATATGAGATCAGAAGGAAGACCTACTAATAACTTCATATAGAAGCTAGTAAGTTTTGTTTGTCTATTTGTTTGTTTGTTTTTGAGACTGGTTGTCCCTTTGCTGCCCTCCTTGGAGTGCTGTGAAGTCGTATCTCACAGCAGCTCAGATTCTTGGGCACAAACAATCCTCCTGCCTCAGCCTCTCCAGTAGCTGTAACTACAGACTGGGTACCACCACACCGGGCTAGTTTGACTATTTTTAGTAGAGGTGGGTTCATGCTCTTGCTCAGGGTGGTCTGGAACTCCTGAGTTCAAGCAATCCACCTGCCTCACCATCCTAGAGTTCTAGGATTGCAGCTATGAGCCACCATGCCCAGCCAACATGCAGGTTTTAACCCACAATTCCAGTACTGTTCCCGTGGTTGTATTTTTCCAAAGCATGTATTGCCATCTGACATAGTTATGAGCTTCTCCTATATGAATGGAAGCCTCCTGAAAAAATTTTTTTTTTATTTTTTTATTTTTTATTTCCTAAAATGTTAAAATATTAAAAGGGAATACACATGTTTTGTTCCATAGATACCTTGCACAATGCATTAAGTCTAGGCTTTTACTGTGCCCATTATCAGAAAGAAGTTTAGTTTATTATTGTATGCCGAGAACAATGCTTACACACAGGAAGTGCTCAGTGTAGATATTTTAGAGAAACAAATGAATGAATGAATACAAATAGTACTTACTACAATGATATCGTGAGTTCTACATATACTACAGAGTGAAATGTGTACCATTTTTCCTTTTTGCCAGTGATAAAAGCACAAAAAAAATGTTGGAGTTACTGTCTGTGCCCAAGGCAGTAAACCAACCATTTTATCTCACTGCCTGTCCTTCTAATTCTGATTTTGTTTGGGAAAAAGTAAGCAAGTGGGTGAGAGCTTTGCTCCTCTGTTAAGTCTAATCCCAAGGACCATGGAGAGATGAAAGGGCTGCCTGCAGCTTGAAGAGGTGCATGAATGCTGAAGGCAGCCCTTTGATTTCCATTTCAGTGCCCCAAACTGCATTTTAGATCCTGCAAATCTTGGCAGAGCCTCGAGGAGGCGAATGTCCCTGTTATCCAGAATAACAAATTGTACTCAAAAAAGTGAACTCAGCCAGTTTTAGTCTTAGAGCCAAACAAAATTGTCTGTGGCACGTGGTATGAATCCTTGCTATCCAACACTGAGAAATACAGAAAAAAGTTATTATCCAAGCCGTACACGGTATTGTATAGTGTTGTCTTTGTGTCATCAAATCTATTAAGATGATGTATGAAAAACATGTTTATTCATCTGGTAAAACTGATAAATAAATAACACTGTTAAATATATAATCAGAGGGCCAGTTCTGCTGAACAGTCTGTCATGTAGACACTTCATTTACGGTTTAGTGAAGGCTGAGCAGAACAGAGAACAGTGGCCAGGTAGACAATAATTTTTAAATATAGATGAGCCTTTATTATAAAGCCCAAAGTTCAATATTTGCAAGAGCTACTTGTAAAAATCATATATTGTCCCTTGCTATTTTCTTTTTTGTCTTTTTCTTTTGTATCTTTTCTTTTAGAACTTGTATTAACGTTATTATTTGATAACATAAAATATCGTAGGAAACACACAGAAGGCTCTTGTATCTAAGTGCTGTAAACATATTACTTGTTGATTTTCAGTATTACTAGAATTCATCTCCTCCACAAGTCTGATGAATTTGTCTTAGGAGAGGAAAACTTGGGTCACATTTGCTACTTATCTAATTTCAGCCAAGTTTTTAGAAAACAGTATAAAAGAATCTATAACTAACTCCAGTTCGTATAGATAGCATGTGTATCAATGGTGGTACATTTTGACAGTAGATATATTTGATGCACCACAACTATTCCAATAACTAATGTTACCGGATTAAAATAGGAAATCTTAAAAATAACATTCCTACATGTTTTGAAATATACTTTATGCTTTCTCAATAATTCTGATATATCATTTTCATCCAACACCCAGAAACCTACTACCAATAACCATTTCACGAACATGTGGCCACCTCATTTAACTGGAACTTTGCAGCCTTACTTAAAAGCAAGCACTACATCTGAAGAAAAAGATACTATGGATGCAATTGTTAACACAATTATGGCCTTCTCCAGCATAAATCTTGTAAGGAAAATTTACTCATAGTAAAATATCTGAAAAAAGTTGCTAATGGATGGTTTACATTGAAGATTGCTTTGAAAAAAATTCTAACGATCTGTTCTATTTGTCTATGCAGTGCTTTTCTTTTCTTCATTTTTTTTTTTCTTTTTAAGACAGGATTCACTCTTTGGCCCAGGCTGGGGTGCAGTGTTACCATCAGAGCGCACTGTAAACTCCAGCGCCTGGCCTGGGCTCAAGCAAATCTTTTCTCACTCAGCTTCCTGAGTAACTGGGATCATGGATATATGAATGCCACTGTGCCTGCCCAGTTGTTTTTAAAAATTTTGTAGAGACAGGGTCTTATATTTCTTCAAGTAATCCTCCTCCCTTGGCCTCCTAAAGCGCTAGAATTAGAGGCTGAGCCACCATTCCTAGACTACCTATCTATATAGTCTAATCCAATGTTCAGTTCTCATTAAAGAATATAGCTCATGTTAATAGCATTTTAAAGTTATTTTAATATACTGTATTAACCATTTTGGTAATCATCTTAGGAAAAATACATTATCCATCTGGTAATTAATACTTCTTAAGATTCACATAAAGTAGAAAACGTATGTTAATTTTGAATAAAATTAAATATATAATTAATAATATATAATAATTTACCCAAAATCACAACAGAGGTTTATTGTTACCTTTAAGTAGCAAACAATATTTTAGTTCCAACAAACATTACAATTTTCCCCAATATAATAATGGATTAATGAAAAGAAACACATACACAAATAACTCTTCATTCGTACACAGATTTAAATTAGTTTTAGAATATTTATATTCTACAATGAAAGTTTATTGTTTAAAAAACTGTATGTTTTGTCGGGTTCATTGAAAATGAAATAGATTTCCACCACACACACAAAAAAATATCTCCCTTTGAAGCAGAAGAAGACTCCTGGGCTGCAGAGAGTTGCTGACAAAGTCAGAGAAAGCGCAAGATGACACAGTGCCAGGAAGAGAGAAGTCTGAACATGAGGAAGAAAGTGGCCATAGCCAAGGGCTCACTTAGAGGAACTGCATTTCGGAATATAAATTTGAAAACCCACAATATGCATTATAACATTAAAAGCATATTTATATTTATGAAGAGAATTCCAAGTGTTCATCATAAATGAAAGGGAAGTTTGCAATTACAACTATGTCTGATTAAAGAAAACACGACCAGATAGAATCAGTGGAATAAGAGATCACATCAAACGTTTAATCGAACAGGTGTATTTATTATAATGTTCTAGTACTGATAACACGGTTGGTAATATTGTGCAATTTTCTTTTCATTCTGAACTGCAAAATTAAATAACAAAGACTGAATGGTCGGAATTCTTTTTTTTTTGTTTTTTTTTTTTTTTGAATGGTCGGAATTCTATAGGAAACGAAAATGCAAAACTCTTCTAAAGCTTTCAAGAAACATGAAACACTTAAAAAAAAAATTCTGGGCAGGTCCTGTGACTCAAAGGAGTAGGACGCTGGCCCCATATATTGAAGGTAGTGGGTTCAAACCCAGCCCTGGCCAAAAACTGCAAAAAAAAAAAAAAAAAATCCTATATTATATAATTTAACTAAGTGTCACAAGATACACATGACATCTATTATAATCTAGTGGTGACTGTAGGTCTGTTTATATTGGTGTAAATAGATTAATTAAAGTTCAAACATTTCTTATTGCTCTATGTATAAGTACTATTCAATCATATATTTCTATGAAAGTTTAGTAATTGTGCATTTAATTCATTGAACATTGTTCAATGACTAAAGTATCATTGCACTATGTACCTGGAAACAATTTCTTTGATGCTATATAAAATTATTTAGAATTTGGGCAGGACAATTCTAAATATATTCAAGGGATTGTACTTTCTTAAATCCAGATTAATTTTAAATGAACATGTTAAAACCCTTTTTGTAGTTACTATGGACATATTCTTTGTGTCAAATAACAGCTAACCTCCTGTCTAAATTAGCTGAGCTCTAATGGATTTCCATGTGTTTAATGGTTATGTAGAGTCACAACTGGCACTAAGATAATTATTAGGCAAAGGAAACTTTTTAACTATAATTTCTCTTCAAAACCATATGACTTACTTTCTTGAGAGTGCTCTTACAGAACAGTCATGTGTCTGGTAACAACGAGATACTTTCTGAGAAATGTATCCTTAGGTGATTTTTTGTTGTGAGAACATCAGCGTGAGCTTATACTAACCTAAACGGTACGGCCTGCTAGTTACTTAGACTCTATTTCCCCTAGGCTACAAAGCTACATCCAGGGTACGAATGTTCTAAATAGTCGAGGAATCATAACACAATGGTATTTGTGTATCTAAACATGTATAAATATATAAAAGTACAGTAAAAATGTAGCATGAAATACAGAAGATGCTTCTGTAAGTATAAGGTACTTACTGTGACCCAAACTTTAAGGAGTTCCTAAGGGTGAGTCAATGAGTGAGTGGTGAGTGTTAAGGCCTAGAATGTTACGGGATTTGGGTCAACTAAATTCATAAAATGATATTCTTTTCTTCAATAATAATTAACCTCCTCTTACTGTTTTTGGTTTTTTGCTTAAAAAAAATTCAGATTTTTTCAAACTTTTGTCTCTTGTAATAGCATTTAGCTTAAAACATAAACACGATGTATGGGTGAATAAAAATTTCCCTGTCTTCATATCCTTGCCTATAATCTTTTTTCTATTTAAAGGCTTTTATTGATTTTTATTTTTGTGGACACAAACACACCATTTTGTGTGTGTTTGTTTATGAGGACACAAACACACCATTAGCTTAGGCCTAGACAGGATTGCAATCGTGTGTATGTGAGTAATGCAATCAATGTACTATATGACGTTATGAAGGGGACAGTTTCACTTGGTACTGCCAGGAATTTTTCAGCTCTATTTTAATCTTACAGGATCCCCTTTTTGTATGCAGGCCATCATTGACCAACTTGTTTGTATTTCTATCTGTTATAAGAACCTTCTGAAAAAATGTCTCTCTCTATAACATGGTCCATAACATTCTCCATATATTAAGATATATGACTTGATTAAATGGTGATACTAATGATGAGAGAGTCATGGGAAAAAATTATAATTACAATTAAAGAACCTATACTTCTGACAGGTTTATGGCCTAATTAGTTAACTCTTCCTTTGCTGCATGCAATCAAGGCCATTTTGCAGATACCCAGTGAAACTATTAACTATTTTATTGTCTGCATCCATCAGATTAACTAATAAACTAATTGTCCTTGAACCATAGGCAAGTAATCAGTGTAATTCTCTAGCAACAATTATTAAAGGTGTGTGTTTGTGTTAAATAATAGAACAAAATACCTTTTAAGAAAATTTGTAGGCTGAGTGCAGTGACTTATGTCTGTAATCCTAGCACTCTGGGAGGCTGGGGCAGGTAGATCTTCTGAGCCCAGGAGTTCACGAACAGCCTGAGCAAAGCGAGACCTGTCCCCTTAAAAATAGAAAAACTAGCTGGTGTTTTGGCAGATTCCTGTAGTCCCAGTTACTTAGGAGGCTGAGGCAAGGGGATTCTTTGAGCCTAAAAGTTTGAGGTTGCTGTGGGATAGGACGTCATAGCACTCTACCCAGATCACAGAGTGAGACTCCATCTCAAAAAAAAAACAAAATAAAATAAAAAACAAAAGATTTAAAAAAGAAATCTTAAAAAATTAAATAATATGTCTTGAAAAGAGAAGGGAGTGATTTTTTTTGCAAGAAATATCTTTTAAAATGTTTTTTATCTGTTGGGGAAAAAATTCAGGATTCATTAGATCCTGCCCAGAGCTATCATGCAAAGAATAGGAACTTTTGTGTGAAATATATTCTGTATGAATAAAATATTGTAACCTGAATATTACATCCTGAGTTGTAAAGACACTTCAAATATCAAGTGGTGTGTTCTTACGCTATAACTTCATAGAAGTGTGCAAATTAATCTCAGATGTGCCCCTGGGAAATATTTACTTATGAAAACCAATGGAAATGAAATCATATGCTGTCTCACTCTCCTTATAATTTTACAGTAATTAAGGAAAAAAAACATGAAAAAATTTAAGGTTAAGTATTTTCAAGTAAATTAGAGTGTTCCCTGGGATTTTTGTATAATTTGAGTCTTACTGCATAAATCTAGAAAAAAAAACAATTATAACATGGTAGAAAATTAGCTCCACAAACACACGCACAAAAGCACATGGACGCACAGACATGCACACTCACTATTAATTTGTTTGTCCCAAATGTTATTATAAATGTTTTTTTTTCTTGAATGCATACGAAAGAGTTCAGGCATAAACTCTGATGTCAACACCCATACCAATATCCATAATTACTGTTCATAAATTACAAAGTTCAAAAGGGATATGACAATATAATACTCTGCTTGTGCAGAAGATGTAACAGACCCAATTCCTATGTGCTGGAATAGGGCAATTAAATCATGCACTTACACAAAATGCTAGGAGAAAAGTGTATAATTACAGAATCGCTTGATGTACTTTTAGATTGTATTTATCTTTTGTCAGTTTATTAGAAACATAAACCAGTCACTGGAAATAATAGCAGAATAAAATGGAACTTTTTTTTTTTTTTTTCTAGCAAAGAAATAGTGGAAAAACAGAAAATTATTACAGCTACATAATTCCTCAGTATACTTCATGGTACTAAAATAGCTTGTTTTTGAGTTGTCTCACAGTGAATTCTGAAACCATGGTTCTGATCATGGATTTAGAAACTTGATGTTGAACATTCTGGAATTCATGTCACTTGGGAAGCCTGGTCCAATGGACTAAATAAACACACTGAAATCCGTTAGATGCTGAGATGTTTAAATCCATTTCTAGAATGCATATTTCACTCATTCATTTGCACTTCTATTGATTCAAAATTTACCAAGAGATTCTATGTGACTAAGAAGGGAATATCAGTGAAATATAGTCTAAAATGAAAAAGCTGTCATTGAGAAAATGGGACCTTTGAATGCATAACATCCTATCAATCAAGAGACTTGTTATTATTAGACACTGAAATTGAGACCCAATTCTGAAATTCTACTGTAATAAAATTGTAAGAAATTTCTATTAAAGACAAAATTATACACGGAAAATTTTAAGACGCTTAAGGTTGTTTCTGACTTTTTTTTTTGTCTTTAGTAGATATGATTTAAGTTGAGAGCTTTTGCATAATTCTAATGATAGGGCACAGTTCAAAACCATTGTACTCTGTGTATAATGTGCTTAAATAATTTTTAGGAAGCAAAAATAGTTGCAAATATTAGAAAAACATTAATATTTCAGGCAACAACGGCTGCTATTACTAAATGCTCTGCAAGTAACCTATTGAGTTTCCTATATCTTTAGGGGTTTTTAATATTTCTGAATAATGATTTTAACATTTCTGGTTGTTTTCTTAGTTTACAAAATGTTCATTTAAAACCAAAGCATAGTGAATTCTTACAGGAATTGTGTTTTCCTTTTAAGGAATGCTCATACAATTACATTTTACAACTATGTATCAAGTAGTAAAATACAGAGCTCAATTTACATTATGGAAAGTTAGTGAAAACAATACTAAATAAAAATAAAATATGTATTCTGTATATTAAAATAAAAAGGAAATACTTTTTAACTTTTCAAATAGTGGTTTAACAAAAGAAAGAAACAAGTCTAAATTTCCAGTTAGATGTAATGAAATAAATAAATTGTGTGATTTTAAATTGTTCCCTTGAAGTAATTGACACAAAGGCGGCTCTGAGGAAAGCTAGCGTTCTAATTATACGTTACTTTGATTATTACTGTCTTTCCTTTAGAGCACTTTTGTATATACACTGCACTAATCAACACTATTTCAATTTAGCATTATAAGGTAAATAATTACAAGGCCAAATATATGAGCTCATTCTCATGTTCCTGATGAGGTTCTTATTAGGCATTTATATAAGATCTGTTAATTTTCCCTTTTCTCCTAAAATGCATTTTAAATTTATAATACACCCCTAGTTGTTTAATCTCCATTAATGTGTCATGTGCTAAACAAATTTAAGCAAGCACAAAATTTTGCATGTTTAGATTAATTAAATCATTAAGCCAGTAGTTGCTATGCTGCAAATATCCATTTGGCCCTGTTGAATTTATTATCTAATATCGGTGGGAACTGATTAGCAGTTTTGCTCATTATTAAACTGAAATTGTTGCATAAATCAAGGCCCTAAAACATTACTTAGCATGGTTGTTCCCTGAGCCATTTTTAACCTTTCTGGCTCAAATACTTCATTTAGTTTAAAAAAGATAAATATGTATTAATTTCTTGAGCATAATCTTGAATATAAGCCACTACAGTCTTTGAACAATTTTCTCAGTTTGTTATTGTTTTTATATGTGAGTCATTACCAAAATTTAGAGATACATAAAAATCAAGACACATAAAGCCCACATGGCTGGAACCAAATGAAGCCCTCCCAGCAATACTGATAAGCCACGCAAGTTGAAGTTTGTATATGTTAATCAGAAAGAATCTGTCAACTGTGTTTCTCGGACATGAAATCATGAACCATAACACAGTCTGTCTCAAAACTTTCGTAGTAACCCATGTATGCATCCTCTACATGCATTTTCCATTAAATATAAAGGTAGCAAAAAAGAAAAATAGAAAACAAAAATAGACTGTCTTTTGTTTAACCGTGGTTAACTATAGTACAAACTGTATCCATACTTTTTTATTGTATTAAAATTGGTTCCTTGGACAAAAATGAATCAAAGCAAAATTTTTCTGATAATGCAAGGATATACATATTATTAAATAGTATATGAGAGTTCTACCATATCGATTTTAAATGTTTCTGTTAATTTCTATTCATTTGAGCTTTTTAAGACAAAATAATGATCCAGAGATGGAGAACATTATTGCTACATCCTTAAAAGTACTGGACTCATTCATGTAACATAGTCACGTGTAAAATTCCAATAAGAATAGCATATGTCTAGCAATCTATGTTACCCAAAGAATAAAATAAAATATAATGTATCTGTCTCAGACTTGCATATATGTGGGTATACACATAAACATCTATTCCTATATCCTTCTGTGAATATACATACTTGCACACTCAGCTGCCTTCTATTCACTTTGGGGTTTCATATTGAAAATTTCAGATTTTTTCCTCATAAAAGGGGGCAGTGTTAATTTTGTTTCTGTATTCAATAAAGACTCATCTCTTGGGACATGAGACAGAGAATATATAAGTTTAGTGAAGGCTGATATAGCAATTTATCCCTGTTTGGACAAGGCAGTATGTAATATTAATCATTTGTTCATGAAATAAAAGCAATTAATACAACATCTGATTTCCATGTTGCATATCTTAGATATCTTTGATATTTTATCAAAACTATGACTTTCTTTTGAATCATGCAAATGCAATCTATTCTTTATTTGTAATGAATTATTGTATGTTATTGTTACATGATCATATTGATTAAAAATAAGTATTTATTAATGTGTATTAGTGCAGTCTATGAACTTGGGCATTTAATATACAAGCAATGCATTTTTTCAATACTATTAATTTACCTTGAATAATCACAATCTTTCTTTTTCACTTATTTTATAGGGGTGTTTATATGCTAGGAGAAGAATCTTAGATTCTTTGCAGAGTTTATATTTATTCTTTCCCCCTCCTTAAAAAAAGCTATAGTTCCTAGATGTTAGCACCTTGCATGTAGAAATGTGATTATCAAAAATTATTCATAAATTCATTCTAATATAATGCTGCTAATAATAGAAATTTAACATATATTTTCTCTCTGGCACAAATCCCTTAATTCTTTGTTTCTTACTAGTTTTGTCATTGTTAATTGATTATAATTAAAACTCAAATCTCTCAAACCAGAAATCCTCTTCACAGAGTTATTGGAAAAAGAAAACATTTTTATAATCAAATATGGATTAAATCAGAATGTAATGTGCACTGTACACAATCCACTAAGAGATTGCAAAGACAGAAAGAAATCAGTCTACATACAATTAAGATGCCTTGACAGACCATTTGTCACACATAGTTCAACCCAACTTTACCTGGTAACTGGGTGAACGTCTGTGTTAGTTCATTAGCTTTACTCAGAGTAGAAACAAACTCACGTCTTTATAATGGGAAGTAGGTTGGTAACTTGGAGCAGGGTGCCCACAGAAGTTAGACTTCCACCCTCCCACAGAATGTGGGAATAGAAATGCTATCTCTTTTCATATTACGTGTCAAAGAGATGCCCCCCGCCCAGGTCTTCAGAAAGACATTCAGAGATAATAAAACTTACAAAGGGCATATCTAGTTTGGAAAAGCATATATCAGAGGGAAGGAAAAACTTATTATTTTATGTCTTTTTTAAGTAAATGCTCTAATAAAAAGGAAGTATTTCTTCCCTTATTTTCAACATAAACAATTAATCTATGGGGTGGAGTCTGTTGTTCAGTGAGTAGGGCTCTGGCCCCATATTCTGATGATGGTGGGTTTGACCGGGCCCCAGCCAAACTGCAACAACAACAAAAAAATAGCTGTGGTGGGCACCTGTGGTCCCAGCTACTGGGGAGGCTGAGGCAATAGAATCGCCTAAGCCTCATTAGCTGGAGGTTGCTGTGAGCCCCGGCATTCTACCAAGGGTGACAAAGTGAGACTCTAAAAAAAAAAGAATTAAGTCTACTGTTTTTATTATAATTTCCTTTTGTCCTTATACCATCAAAGCTGCAATTGTTTATTCAATCCAAAGTAACGTGATACCTGAAACGATCTTAATTTTGGCTATCATAAACAGTTGTAGTCTGTGGCCATCAATACTTTCTCTGGAAGAACTGTTTTCCTTAAAATAAGATAATTAAGTGGCATTTGCACATCTCCTCCATATACATTTTCCATCTGGATAATTTTTCTAAGGGCCACAGTTGGAGGTTTTCTTTTTTTGCCTTTGATTCAGTAGACTATGTTCAAATATTGTGGTTGGCTAAGTATTACAGATACTGTTCTCCTGAGAATGTTATCACGTGTTGTCTTTCTGATATCTCATGTATTATATCGCTTAGTCATATTATTCTAACTTCTGAAAATATTTTGTATCACCTGTAAATTAGTTTAAATTTAGTAAAGTCCTATTTTCAAGTAGGTATTCTGTGGAATTTCATGGAGTGTTACAGTAAAACAACAACAACAAAACAATTTGCTTCACTTATGTCATACCATCTGTTGCCCCAAACATCATTATCCCTGAGAAAAACCCGTGATTAAAAACTTTAAAATACTGTCTATATACTAATACTAATCTCTTCATGTTGCAAATCCTGACGAGTATTATATAGACCTGCATGTTTTACTGTTTCTTATCTCACTGATACTTGCCTGGCACACTTACATCAGGTTGATCAATGGGAAAAAAAAAGAATTAAAAAAAAAAAAAACACTATACTTTGTACTTCCTTCAAAAATAATTTAATTAATGATCTTAAAATTTTTCATGGCACACTTAAGATCCTCTCACGGGCACACCTGTTGAAAATCACTGATATAGATGTATAAAAGAATTTGGTGTGATGTAGGAGAAAATTATTTACAGATTATAACAAATTAGAAATATATTTCATCCCTTAAAAAGTATTCTTTTTGGTTTCCATATACAAATTTATGATTTGAAACAAAATGCAAATGAAAAGATTTTCGCCACACTACTTCAAAAAAAATAGTATGCAAGGGTTTATGTGCAGCTGTACTAGTGACTAATACTTTTGGGTATTAGAAAAAATATTTTTTTCTAGCCCTCTGACTACTGTCAAATAATTTTCTCTTGTAAGAAAAACCACCAAATATTTAATGTTTCCTCAGAGTTATAAATGAGTTTTTATGTATAGAATAATACACACTTGATCATAAAATAATATTCCTTACACATATAGCGGCATCTTTATTCAGTTTTAGATCACTGGATCTACATGAAAACCTCCTTCCAGGGAAGATATATATCACAGAAATTCTACTTCATATCTGCTTTTCCTGAATTTATTATTACAAATTCATATTTAAATTTATTGCATTCCATGTTCTCCAGACATATCATTATAATTTTGATGCAATATGTGAAAATCTAGCTCTGATTAATACAACATGATCAAAATTACCTTTTATAAAAGAAAGGGGAAATACTCTGGTGAATATCTTCAATCAAAGTTATATACATAAACATCGGGGGTGTAGAAGCAGTGCATTTATTGATAATAAGATACCAAAAATGTACTTTTAAAATTTTATCAGCTCTTGAGAGATACTTTCAAATTTAGATAACACCTTGGAATCCTTAATATAGATTTGAGGATTCATGGTCCACTGTCTTCTTGAAATAGTACATTTCCTTGGGCCTTTGTTGCTGTTATCCTTAACCTTAAGGCATAATGGAAAACAAAAGTCTAGATAATGCTTGTTTTGTATGTGAAATAGAGAAAGACAACTATATTGAAATGGTTTACATTTCTGTCTTCATTTTTTAAATTTTTTCTTTCTCTGGCATTCAAAATTATCATACCTATCCTTACATTTCACTTTCTAAGGAAATATTTTATATTATGAAGTTTTAACTCCTGAATTAACAACTGTTTCTATAATTTCACATTCTTGTCATTATCAAACTGTTCCATTTATTCTGAAGTTTTTGTTAGTCACTTTCTTAAAGTAATAGTAAAGAAAAATTAAGCTGCATTTGCATCACAATAGACAAAATTGATAGAATGAGGTTTTTTTTCCTTTTTTTTTTTTTTTTATGAAATCGTACCTGTGAGCATTGATACATTTATGGGGTACAGTGTGCTGGTTTTATATACAATTTGAAATCCTTTCATCAAGCTGGTTTACATTGCTTTCACCACACCTTAATTATTTTTTAAGACATTTATACTCTACACTTATTAAATTTGACATGTACCCTTGTAAAATGCACCCTAGGTGTGGTCTGACCAATTACCCTCCCTCCACTCACCCTCCACTCTCCCTCCCCTCTGCCCCCCCTTTCCCCTTCATCTAGGACTGTAGTTGGGTTATAGCTTTCTAATGGAAGTTTGGGAGCTTATATATTAGTTTCATAATAGGGCTAAGTACTTTGGATACATTTTCTTTCATTCTTGAGATATTTTGCTAAGAAGAATATGTTCCAGCTCCATCTGTGTAAGCATGAAAGAGGTGAAGTCTTCATCTTTCTTTAGGGCTACATAATATTTCATGGTGTGCATATACCACAATGCATTAATCCATTCATGGGTCGATGAGCACTTGGGCTTCTTCCATGACTTAGCAATTATGAATTGGGCTGTAATAAATATTCTGGTACAAATGTCTTTGTTATAAAGTGATTTTTGGTCTTCTGGATATATACCTAGTAGAGTAATTGCACGACTGAACTGAAGTTAGATCCCTAGTGATCTTTAGATCACTAAGTACTCTCCAAACTTCTTTCCAAAAGGAACATATTAGTTTGCATTCCCACCAGCAGTGCTGAAGTGTTCTCTTTTTTCCATATCTACTCCAGCATCTATCATTTTGGGATTTTGTGATGTGGGCTAATCCTACTGGAAAACAGGCAGTTTTTCAAGCAAGCAAGTTGTAGTAAAAGTATTCATATCTCTAATAAAAATAACATAAGATCTACGATAAATTGAATTTGTTTTCTAACCTTAACTTTTAGAAGAAGGAAATTGCATAAAATAAAGGGAAATTACAATGGTTTTGAAAAGGATTGTATGTCTTTTCTGTCAATGTAGATTTAGTTCATACCTTTTGCTTTTAGTATTTTTATTTATTTATTTAATTGTTTGGGATTCTTAGAGGGTGCAGAGAGTTAGACTGATTTGTAATTGTTAGTTAAAGTCTGTCTGGTAATTGTGTCACACCCCCAAGAGCTGTGCCATACACCAGAGTTTAAATATCTTGAACCAAAGACATATTAAATTTCAATAATATTTCATTCTGAAAAGTTCTGAACCATCATTTAGCCATTAAAACCATTGAGACAGAAAAGCAACAAATAGGATATTTTAAATCTTCTCTTCCTCCCCTCTCCCTTATTGGAGCCTAATACTGATCTCTGAATTAATAAGGGCATTAGATTGATAATAATGCTTCATGCCCAACATTCTATTCAACTGAAATTGTGAAGTTGTATTCTAATTATTTTGCGTTTTATTGAACATAAAGCACTTTACTTGATTGAATCTAGTCTTCTTTAATGATGTTTAGTCCAGTCACCTTCAGGATAAGTCTTTATTTTATTATACTTATTAGTACTTCATTTATTGAAAAGTAATACTACAATCAGCTATTACAGACAGGCTCACAGCAAATTTATACTCTCTAACAGGAGTGTGTCATATAGAATCCATTGCATACCTCACAGAAGCAGCAGATGTTTTTAACTTTCTTTTTCCTTTGGCATATTTCCAATGCATGCTTTTCTATAAAGACTATCATGCAAACACATATTATTTACTTGAAATGTTATAATTTTAAGCTTAAATAATATATATTTTTCTTTAATATTATTTTGAATTATTGTATCATCTTATTTTCATTCCAGTATGAGTGTCCCCATGAAATACTTTATACAAAACTATCAAAATTTAGTACTACTTCAGTATTTTAAATCCTGTAACCATTACAGATCTTTTTTCCCTGGCTTTTTAAAAATTCACTGTTGTTAGATAATTACAAATTAAAATATGTTCTAGGCCAATTGTTATTCTGTCTGAGTAACTTTTCTTCCCTTGAAGCTTAAATCATAGCTGATCATTACTTGTTATATGCTAATTGATTTCTGTTTAATTTGGTTTCTTTATGTATTGCAGTAGATCAAATCATGTAACAAGATTCTTAAAGTGAGATTTTACTCTTCTTTTTTTTTTAAAGATAAATACCATCTATGAGTAAATTTGGGTGTACATTGGCTTAATTTTCCATAGTGCTGTTAATTTTAAGGTGATTTGTCTTAAGGTAAATGCAATGTTAGAAAAATATACATTTAGATTTGAAAAATATTTTAGGACCTCAATAGTTAGATAGGGACTTAGTTTTAGTATGTCTGAGTGTCAACTGAAAAAGGAAATTTTAAGAAAGATTGTGTTCAATCTACACAATCCTTGAGAACAAGTTTAACCAAACAGTTGTATATTTCAATTGATTTAACATCTCATCATTTTCTGACAATGGTAAGTATAGATTTGACTCAGATTTCCTTAAAGGGTTCCTCATGCTCTACTAAATAATGTGGGAATTTTCTTTTTTTTTTGTCTCAAGAGCTTATTATTTTATACTCTGAACCTAATCTTCATTTGTTTGATAAGCCTACCAACTCATGGTGTAATGTGAATTTTGATAACCTTGGAAAATACTTTGTTTCAAGTTTATCATATATATTTAGAATGTTAGTTGGAATTATTAGCAATAATAGGAAATTTTTATAGATTTGAGAATTTCATATCTAAGCTTCAAACATCAACATTACCACATATTAATTGAATAATCGCTAGAATGGAATCCATTCTAATCAATTTTGGTTGTTTGGTTGATTTAAGTACTATACACCTATATAAATACACGTATATAGGTAACAGGAAACTTTAAAACAACACAAAACAAATTTAAAGGACATCTACTGAAAATTTATTTTTATTTTACAATTCTCCTATTTTTCTGTTAAACTATGAAGTTTCATATGGACAAAATTAATGTAATTCTGCTTTTAATCTGGCTTGTGAGGCATGTTAATCAGTGCCTTGACATGATACAATATATAGCACAACCTCTGTAAGTTGATCACCTAAAGGACAATAACAAACTAGTCCGCATATGGAGGTGGTCAACGTAAGAAATAGACCTACTGTACTGATACGTGTATGTTCTGCATATCCAGGCTGTGAAAATTAGGTCAACTTAAGGAGGGGTCAGCTGTGGATATTCTACTGCAGAATTGCCTTCGTCCTTGGCCTTTTATTTTTTAAATAGCTAGCTGCATGAAATTTCTGCAGTCACATAATCTCTCCAGACATAAAATTATTTAGTTTGACTGCAGTAGGTATTCTCAAACATTTTTAATTTCTTAAATTATAAAACTTTTCAATCAAGTGCAATATTCCTTGGAATCTAAAGCAACTGTTGCGGTTGAAGACAGTGAGAGACCCAGAGCTCATCCCATTACACTCTCAGGAACTGTCCCAGCCTCCTCATCACCATGACTACCACCTCCTCAAGGGACACCAGGCACTTTTAGCTCATGAGAATCATTGGAACTCTGGTCTTCAAATTATGCCATCCTATGTAACTATACCATATGACTATTTTAAAATTATCATTTTAATACTCATGTGATTCCAATTCTGTGATTGTTTAATTTTTTTAATTGACACATAAAATTATACATATTTATAGAGTACAGGGTGATGTTTCCATGGTAATTAGAATAGCCATCATCTTATACATTTATCATTTCTTTGTGCCGAACACATTCAATATTCTCTTTTTGCCTATCTGAAAGTATATGTTATTGTTAACTACAGTCACCCTAAAGTGGTATGAAACACTGGAACTTATTCCTCCTAACTAGCTGACAATTTTGTTATAATTAAAGAACCTGTAAGAACATCTGCTTTATTTCAAGGACAGTGGCTCTAAGTAATCTAAATCAGAAAATATGAGCAGTTCACAAAGATCTGTGGGCATAGAAATATTTTATTTATAAGATGTATTTTCAATATCTCTTCAATTAATTGAGTATAAAGAATAAGAAAAGGATATATTCTTTTTTGTGGGAGGAGTTAGATGACAACTAGCCAACTATTAAAGTAACATTTCTTGGTTTAGGTAAAAGTGAAATTTAGTATAACATAGACATTTAAAAAGAACAAAAACCAAAGGGAAATATGAGAAAGCTTTCAGAAATATTGGTTATTGAGGTTATTGAGTTAAAAGTAACTTTTTGTGTTCATTTTTTGTAAAACAATAGAAAATTAAAAATAAAATGTTCCCATAAGCATAGACTTAAAATTACCTTTGAAAAATAGGATTTTGTCTGTGTAATTTTGTCTCTTCAAGGCACTGTCTGTGTTAGGTTCCCAAACCATGCAATTCCATAACATTATCATACAATCACCTGTATTACAGTCATATTTATGTTTAAGAAAATAACTTGTAGGCGGTGCCTGTGGATCAAAGGAGTAGGGCCCCAGCCCCATATGCTGGAATTGGCAGGTTCAAACCCAGCCTTGGTAAAATAAATCAATCAATAAATAAAAATAACTTGTTTAGTTAGTTTTTGACACAATTCTCAGGAACTTTATCTTTGACATCTTGCTCTAGTGAACAAAAGAATAAATGATCAAGTATACAAAATTTTAGTGCAAGGAATTTCTTTAGAAATGTTTTTCTATGTACAGATTTTCATTTTATTTTAATTTTTCACAATGTAAATACACATATAAAATGTATGTGTGTATTTATACACGCATACACATACACACACAAATATTGGGTTCTGTCCTTGGAGCGCAAAATAAAATAAAAAGTAATAACAGTAAAAAGCCGATGGGCAAAAATTGATTCATAAATGAGATGGTGGCATTCATCTCAACACTCTTATTGGAAACCTAAATCTCAGTAAATTTGTAGCCTAAGGATACAATGGGCTTAAAGGATTTCTGTCTCTGAAGAAAAATTAGAAGGCCTTTGAGGTAAGGTAAATGGAAAAGGTTGTTTGGGCAAATGTGGAGCTCTAGCACTATTAAATGTTAAGCACCATCGGGGGGTATCTCAGTCATTAACAAGAGTGGCATGTGGGAGATTGTTTCAAACAGGAGAAAAATTATAGATGGCTATGTGAAGGTGGCCCAATGCCATAGGGAAATTCTGTCAAGCAGGAAATGATTTTTTACAAAGTTTATTGTAAAGAAGAACTGAAGAGGTTATGGTCAGTTTTTCCCTTCCTCTGCCAAGTTTCCCAGAATACCAAAGAGTTAGATAGGTGCAAGAGACAGGGAGCAGAGGAGACCTCTCAGAGGTCAATGGCACTCAGCCAAAAACATGATGGCCACTAACCGTGGAAGTATTCGAGAATAATTATACTCCAGCTGTTCAGTATTCTAGATTGTATTGGCAGTGTTTTAGTGAGTTTGAAAGTTAGTTTTATATGTGCTTTTATAATCCCTAAAACTTTGTTTAAAGGTTTTTAATGATATTGCAAGTAAACTTCTGTTGTATTGTGGAATTATTCTTTCCCATGAGAAGGGATCATTTAGGAACTGAGTCAGAAAATTAGACTCTGACCATATGAGAAACTTGAACACCACATACCCACATCACTACTGTACTTCTAGGCAGCTACTTTTACACAGCAGTAGGTCATCTGCCTGCCAACTCTGAGAAATTCCCTGGGATTCAGAGCTGTGAAAGGAGACATTGATGTTCTCCCAGCTGGGAGCATGTAGAGATGATAGCAGTATGTAAGTTTCATGGGTAACAAGGCGAGTTTGTCTTTAGCGCACTAACACAGCATTGCCCTTGGATTTTCCTTAAAGGATTGCTTCATAGATGGGAGCCAATCAAGATGATACCTGAGTTTTATTTTTTTCCAATGTAATACAGTTTTCTTTTTTTGATTGTGTTTTTAGATTACATTCTAACTCTTCTTACATATATCGTCTGAGGAATAATATCTTAATTTCATTATCAATTTTTCTTATGTAACTTACATTTATCTAGTTAGGGAATGAACAGTGTTGTAATTCAGTCAATAAATCAGTTAATTTCAAACAAAAAAGTTGGATACCACGCTCAGTCTTTTAAAATCTTTCTTTAGAAGTAACATCATATTAGCCAGGAACTATGAATTCATTTCTAGATTTGTCACATTCAATTCCAGTCATGGGTATCTAATGTAATAATATTAAAGAAGACTTTTTTAGTGACACAGAATGTATCTCACTGAGAGGTCAGTATACTATTTTACCACAAAATGAATCTAGAGGTGCCACGTCACTAGCTTGGGCCAATGAAGTGTTAGCAACTATGGTTCAAGTAAAGGCTTAAAAAATATTTGTGTCAGCAGAGTGAGTTTACTGGTAAAAGTTAGCCTTCTGGAGGAAGAGAGCTACCACCATCTCAGCAACACCGGTGTAGCCAACAGCACAGCTGATGCTACATTAAAGACAAACAGGTGCCCATGTAGATCTGCTTTCCTCATAAATGTACATGATATTACAGTGAATACTTTCTTTCAAAGAATGTTGGATGGATTAAAAATTAGAATCACTTAATATAAACAATCTGTAAATTAATCTAACGTATTTCTGAGTGTGCATGTGTGTGAAAGGGAGAGGATATTGCATATTATTACTCTGACTTTCTGGTAGTTTTCATTTTTTCAAATGTGTTTTCATTAAACTAAATAAGGTAGTGTAATCTGTCATTATGCTGGTACTTTTCATACTTGTAGTTCATGTATGTTTTTTCTCCCTGAATCTATTAGAGAGTCTTAATAAAGGCCTTGAGGCATTATCTACAGGAGAATTAACAAGTGCATGGGCTGACACTCTGTCGTAAGTGCTTTCTCTTGCTCCTATCTCATAGATTGGATTTTTAAATAAGAGGTCTGTGTTTGATGTGGTTTGAAATGGAGCAAGCTAATATCACAGAGGTAGAGTGTGCTAACCCAACAGTTGAGCCAAGATAAATCACTCATTGAAAGGGCTCAGTTTGCAACACAGAGAGTTGGCTGCAGGAGCAACAGAACACCACTGTGAGTCTCTTTGTCTTAGGTCAGAACTGAAACTCAATTTGTTGGCCATACATTTATTTCTTAGATCATTTGTTCACCTCTACACACCAAAATGCAGTCTAGCGTAATTATTAGTTTTTTTTAAATGAAAAAAAATATTGTATTTGCCTGGAATATAGGCAAATACAATATTTTTTTGGGAGGGCAATTGGTGGGATCACACCTACGGTGCAAACGGTGCATCTTAGCAGGGTACTGGGGAAACTTATTAAATGTAGAGTATCAATGTCTTTATATAGTGATCAAGAAAATGCCATGAAGGCTAACTGTAACAGTACGATCAAAACATTTCTGAATGTATATGAATCGTGCC
>CAUYON010152148.1:0-30563 GCA_963573935.1 Arctocebus calabarensis | reverse complement strand
TGGGAATGCAAACTAGTACATTCCTTTTGGAAAGATATTTGGAGAATACTTAGAGATCTAAAAATAGATCTGCCATTCGATCCTATAATTCCGTTATTGGGTATATATCCTGAAGACCAAAAATCACATCATAATAAAGATATATGTACCCGAATGTTTATTGCAGCCCAATTCATAATTGCTAAGTCGTGTATCTTTCCTTTTGAAAATTTCCTTCTCTTCTGCCAGCCCATGAAAGGCAGCACAGGACCTGGTAGAAATTAGGAGATACAAACTCTGAAGTCTTACAATAAGGTTCAGATCCTGGTTCTACTACTTAGCAGTAGTGTGACCTTGGACAAATTATTTGACTTTTGTGTGCCTCAGTTTTTCTACCTATACAGTGAGGATAACAGTAACATCTATGTCATAAGGTTGTTACGAGCATTAAACAAGCTCATACATGTAAAGTGCTTAGAATTCTGCCTAGGTCATATCAAGAGTTAATGCTGCAATCCTCACCATAACCACCACTACCACCACCACCATCATTATCATCATCATTATCATTATCATCACCATCACCATCTCCACCACCTTCACCATTATCATTTTCATCATATCACTTCTGTTGTCGATTTCTTTGACCAGGGACATCTAATTTTCCTTCTAGCATGTTATCCTTTGTCATATTTTGCATAATTAACTTCATAATAAACTCTTGTGTTAACTTTTCTAGTGTCTATGATTACACATAAAACTCTGAGGACAGGAAATGTGCTCCACATCTTTATGTCATCCAAAGTATGCAGCCTAGCAGTGCAATATTATACGTTCCATCCTGAACTTCCTCTTCCTTGAAAATCCATCAGATCCTTGCATGATGCATCCCTTTATACATATTATGACCTCTACTCTGCCTGAAATGTCTTTTTTTCACATCCTATTTCCTTTGTTTGGAAAATTATTATTTTTCCTTTGGGAGGCAGTTTGGAAAGCTGATTTCCTACATCAGAATATTCCAAATCATGGTCTATGAATAGACAGTGATCCAGGATGTCTTTCAGTGGTCTATAGATAAAATGTTAGCTTTTATTCTGAAACTGAGACCTTCCTATTAATAGTTTATATGTGCTTCTCTCTATGTGTGTTTGTGTAAATTTCCTTTCATTTGATAAAACAAAACAATGGTTTTCATCACTGTAGCTTCTCTTGTTTGTTTTAATAACCTGATTTGGCAAATTCAAATGTTAACAGGTCTGTGAAATCCAAGTGCCTCACCAAATGGCTCTTCCAAGTAAAGACTCTCTCCAAGTAAAAACTCTAGACTCTTTTCCTACTGCGAATTAAGCCTAATAGGGAAGTTACCACTGGGTGTTATAATCTATTACATGTTAAGTTTCCTTGTCAGACCCTGAGCTTCTTGAAGCAGGGGATATTTTACCCCTAGTGGCTGGTGGATAAAGTCAGAAAAATTTTTAACATCTGCACCCTGCATTATAGTTTATGTCTTTTCAAATATGTTTTTGTATTTAACTGGATCGTCACAACAGCCTTGTAGTAATTAATGAGAAGCCCAGCTCCGAGATGTTCAGGACTTACATAAAACCACAAAGTTGGTACATGATCACAGTAACGGACTGTGGGAACAATAACCTGTCTTTGGGCTCCACAATATTAATTTAACTTCTCCAAGATGTACTTGGTTTATACACATTATGCTTTCACTGGGAATATAATAATAGTATTTTACCTAACCAAGGAATAATTATTATCCTCATTTTACTGATGAGGAAACTGAAGCATAGAGACAGGATGAGTACTTAGGGTGAGACAAAGTTAAGTACTGGCAGCTAAGCAATGAGGAATATGGGCTTGCACATCACAGCACCCCAAACCTCAGCATGCTTCCTCAAATCTAGCCAGAACATATTAGGTACTCTTAGAACTCCTTATGGGTTATCCATTTACTTTTTAAAAATTAATCTTTAACAAAATAATACATGTATATTATTCAAAAATTTCAATGGTATCATAAAACTTATGAAACAGACACCATTCTCTACTGCTGCTCTTCCACCTCATATAACCCTAAGTCCCACCAGGTAGAGGTAACTATTTTCAGCTATATCTTTCAATAACTTTCAGCTGTATCTTCTGGTGTTTACTTTTGTATTTAAATACGTAGTACCATTATACTGACATTTCCTCCCCTATCAGTTTTAGATAATGTCTGACTTCTTAAAAAGAGGATTCAGCACTCTTAAGCTACCACCCCATTTTCCTTCCCCCTCCTCATCATCCTAATGTGATTTTTCATAATTTTTAGATGCATTATTATTCAATGTTTTACATTAATGAGCTTATATTAAAAAATGGTATATTATACGCTGAGTGCAATGATGAAAATCTAAAACACTGAAAAACAACCAAATTCTGGCAAGGATGTGGAACAACAGGAATTCCCATTCATTGTTGGTGGAAATCCAGTATGGTATGGCCACTTTGGAAGAAAGTTTAGCAGTTTTTTTACAAAACTAAACATGTTATTACCATGTGATTCAGCAATTGTGCTCCTTGGGATACCCAAATAAGTTGAAAACTTATGTTTACATAAAAGAAAACCTACACAACAATATTAATAATAGGTTTACTCATAATCATGAAGGCCTGGAAGCACCCAAGATGTCCTTCAATAGTTGAATGGATAAACTGTGGTACATGAATACAGTGAAATATTATTCAGTGCTAAAAAGAATTGAGATATGATGCCATGAAAAGACTTTGAGAAAGTTTAAATAGACATTTCTAAGTGGTAGAGGCCAATCTGTAAAAGATATATACTGCATTACTCTGACTACATGACATTCTGAAAAGGCAAAACTTTGGAGACAATAAAAAGATCAGTTTTTGCAAAGGGCTGGGGGAAGAAGTGGAATAAATAGTTGGAACATGAGGACTTTAAGGACAGTGGAACTCTTCTGAAATGATACTACTGAAAAATAGGTAAAATAAAACCCAAAGAATATACAGTACCAAGAATAAACTCTGATGTAAACTACGTACTTTGGGTGATAATGATGTCTCCATGCAGGTTCATCAAGTGTAACAAATGTTATCATCCACACTCTGGTGTGGATGTTCACAGAGTGGAAGATTTGTGCATGTGTGGGGACAGGGGGCATATGAAAACTCTACATATTGTCCACTTAATTTTGTTATGAACATAAAACTGCTCAAAAGACAAAGCTGTGCACATCTGAGCCATATGATAAAATTATATTTCTTTTCTTGTGCAACTTTTTCTTCAACTTTTTCTTTTTTTCAAAGTTGATCATTGCTTCTTGTCATCAGTTTTCTACCTGACCATTAATTCTTCTAAACTCCCTATTACCACTGCAAAATCAGCTTTATTCTTCACGTTTAGACATATCTTACTTTATCAGATATGTTATTTTCCTAGAGACTTTCCTCCTGAAAGCCTCCATTTTTATGCTGAACTCTGTAGTGACTGCTTTCTAGATGATCTGCCTAAGCATCATCCTTTGAATTCTTTTGAACTTAGTTCTGGAAATTTCCTTTGCTTTTTTTTTTTTTTAAAGGATTTTACTTTTTTGAGCAAAGATGCTCCCTTTGCTTTTCTCCTGGATGAAGAGAAAAGGGCCAGAAGAAAAGTAGTGGACATGGAAGACAGGCAAAAAAATCAACAATTTTTGTGTTAGCGGAGTCCCTGAAAAGAAAAATAAAATAATAAGACAGAGCTTATATTAAAAACTATAACCCAAGATAACTGTTTAGAGTAGAAAAAAGATTTATGCCTACACATTCAAAGAGACCAATGATACCAAGAAAAATCTATCCAGAAGGATAAAACCCCAAGATATATCTTAATAAAACTATTAAATTTCAAAGATAAATATGAAACTCTCAAAGCCTCCAGGCCAAAAATAAATAAATAAATAACTTACAAATGCAAAAATAATTAGACTGGCATCAGTCATTTCAAAACCAACCTATAAGACAAGGTGACAACGGAATAGCACTTTTTCAGAGCTCACAGAAAGGAAGTGAGAAGTATTTTCTATGCAGCACCAAGTTGACCTTCAAATTTCAAACATATAGAAAAATCTACTTACAGAACTTAGAGAATTATGAATCCCTTGACCCTTTTTTGAGGACTTTTTAGAGGAAATCACGTGATGAAGTGATGACTTGAGAAACCTCAGCAAAAGGATTGATGATGACTATTTAAAATACACAAATGCACAACTAAGACTAAAACAAAAGGGAGGGGTTGAGAGTGAGAACTAATACACTAAATTGAAATTAAAATTTATTTAAAAAAACAAAACAAATTGTATTTTTTAAAATTCTAGAAGCTTCCAGGATCTTCTCTTTATCTCTCCTGTTTTCAAATTTCACAATGGTGAATCTTTTGCATTAATTATTCTGAGTACGTAATGAGCTATGTCAATCTGAAAATATCTGGCCTTCAATTTTGGAAAATCATCTTATATTTCTGTTTTCTATAGTTTCCCTTCTTGGAATCCTATTACTCTGATGGTGAACTCCTTGAACTATTTTCCAAAGTTGTTAATATTTCCATCTTATTTTCAGTCTTTTGGGCTTATTTATTCTATTATCATTACTGTCTTTTTTCTTTTCTGGTTCTCTTGTCTCTAGAGAAAGAAGATCAGAGCATCAAAATATCTCTACAATGTTTTTCTTTTTTGTAGAGACAGAGTCTCACTTTATTGCCCTCAGTAGAGTGCCCCAGCATCACACAGCTCACAGCAAACTCCAACTCCCGGGCTTAGGTGATTCTCTTGCCTCAGCCTCCGGAGTAGCTGAGACTACAGGTACCCGCTACAACGCCTGGCTATTTTTCTGTTTTGCAGTTCGGCCGAGGCCAGGTTTGAACCCGCCACCTTCAGCATATGGGGCTGGCACCCTACTCGATGAGCCCTACTCTACAATTTTTAATCTTGAACCTCTGTGAAACTCACTGGCAACCTGATGCAAGTCCAAAGGTTTCAGCTTTTTTTGCTCTTCTAAGTCACTCCTTAATGTTACCAAATTTACAAGCATCTTTTGCCTGTTGTTGTCCCTTCCCCATACACTTTATCTTAGTGAGTTTATACCTTTTTTATTTGATGAGTCTGGAAGAAGAACCAGAGATTGATTAAAAGATTAAAACATGCATTCAATTTGACATGTTTTATCCATTTTTTCTTTACATTTATTTTTAAATATTTATCAGGTTATGATTTATTTCCTATGACTTGATGTATAGTGTACAGATATTTCTAGAAATTTTGAGACTTTTTATTACCTGGGTGCTATTTTTAAAAATGAAATCTTTTACCTGCTCAGATAGTCTTTAAGTGCTACATAAGATGAGCAGTCACATTTGGTGGCATGTGATGTCTTTGGAGAGCTGTTAACACAGTGTGTTTTATTATCAAATGAAATTTATAGGCACAGTGTCCTATTCCACAGAGTGAGCCACATAAGGCTTTCTCACTCATCCAGATGGAGCACAAAGTTCAGATACAAATTTCTAAGAAATCACTTTGATGTCTTATGTGCAGCCCTGCTTCCTGGGCTTCTAGAATTGATTAAAAAAAAAAATTTCAGACAAAAATCAAAAGAAAGCATCAGTATTCTTTCAATACTTTTGGTTGTTTAAAAATCATCTTAGCAGCATGGTGTGCTGCCTTATGAACTCCTGATGGCTGTTACCTACAGAATATATTTATAAATCAAATTATTAATAAGAAGTGTATATGTTTCTAGTCCTTCTGGAATGTATATGTTTCTAGTCCTTCTGTTTTACCACTTTAACATGATCACTAGAAAATTAATATGATTTCTCCTAGATGACTTCATGCAATATACACAGAATAATATAGCAGACAGTATAGCAGACAATGTTAGAACTTTTTGGGTGCCCAACATCTTTCTTACAGCCTTCCTAATTTGTTGACTTTCCTACACAATGATACCTGCCTCCCTAGTCAGAAATCAGATATTTGCTTTGCTAGTCTCCTTTCAGCATGCATCCCCAGTTCCACAAATCAGAAACAGCCATGTCAAACTTTGCTTAGTAGAGAGAAATATGAAGAAGAATAACTCTACTTTGGGTGAGTGTGGCAGGGAAGAAAATGTCCTGGTTTGAAGGGCTACTGAAACAGAAATTCTGAAACCTAGAGCCCAGTACTCTTGTGTGACTTATGGAGTCTCTGAACAGTGGAAGTAGCTATGGGAGGATCATTTCTGGAGAAGTCTCGTGGTAGAGGTTGAATTTTTTCTTGACTATAGGATCTAAGCCTGACTCTCTAGATATCCTTGAGAATTTATGAACTGGCTAATTTCCTAAAATAAATTCATTTTCTTTTTCAATCACCTAAAGAAGATTCTGTTGTTTGCAACTAAGAACCCAAATACAGATAGTAAGTTTTACTATAAATAAAAAAGAAAACAATAATAAAAAGAAAACTTCATACATTTTGTAACATTCAGATAGAGTAAATATAAACTTTTGATCCAGAACAACATGATTGTGGACAAATTTATTTCTAAGATCAGACATGAAATCAAACTGCTACCACATACCCATGCAACCAATCCCCAACACATGGCTAATTTAAAAAACATACAAAGAATTTAAAAATCTTGATAGCAATTTGAACATACCATCTTTGTCTGCAGTGTCTTGAGGTTTTGATTTTAAGGTGAATATCTTCCGTAGCTTACAGTTAGCTGAAACAATAATTCCATCCAATGACTGGAAAACTGCCCCCTTGAATATTTCATTGGTGAATGCTACCAAGTCAATGCATAGATTGCACCACTAAAACAGAGAGATACAAAGAAGAGTAAGTACCTTCCATAATCACATAAATGAACAAATCCCTTTCTATGTTGAAAGTCTAGAGAATTGAGGCAGTTATCTGCATCAAGTGGCCCCAAACTAATTTTTCCCTCTAAGCAAATCTATTCTGTTTTGGCATAAATTTTCTTAAAAATTGACTTGATTATCCTAAAGAAATTATGATGATGTAAACTACACTGGTAATCTGACTACAGAGTTCCCATCATGAGAAGAGACTATGACTAACTTTTGGGAAATAACTCTGTATCTGTAGGCAGTATGCTAGTGGGAAGCTACTTGCAGGTGTGTCAGACCACTTAAATCTTGAAAATCAAGGATAAGTAGCCAATTGTTCCTTCAAGGAAACTAATTTTATCACAATTAGCCACTTATATTTGTTAAAAAAAAAAGGAATGGATGAAAATTAGAAGCTGGGTTTAAATTGTGGCCAGTGCTGTCTACTTATAACCAATTAACCTATTGTACAGAAATAGATTCTTCTAAAGAATTTGTAATTATCCCTGGTATTTGCCAGTTTTTAAAGCACTCCTGTAGGGACTAATTTCTGCCCATTAAACAATTAGATCCCTCAATACTTCATCAAATGAATTCTATAAATGGTCTGAGTTAAATAAAGGGAAAAATAATCATTTAGTAAGAAATTAAGGCATATTTAAGACTGAAGGACAAAAATAGAAAAGAATTTTTGAAATCAAAAGAAAATAGTATTCCTATGCTATAATTGGGTTTTAGAGGGAGGGGAGGGGAGGGGGGAGTATGGGTGGAGGGAGGGCAATTGGTGGGATCACACCTACGGTGCATCTTAGCAGGGGACTGGGGAAACTTATTAAATGTAGAGTATCAATGTCTTTATATAGTGATCAAGAAAATGCCATGAAGGCTATCTGTAACAGTACGATCAAAACATTTCTGAATGTATATGAATCGTGCCGTATGATTGCACCAATGTACAAATTGTGATTCAATAAAATTATAAAAAAAAAAAAAGAAGTGATTAAGCCATGTGGGAATTGTCCTTGTGAATGGACCAATGCCATTATTGTAGGAGTGCCTTAGTTGTCATGAGAGTAGAGTTTCTGACAAAAGGGTGAATTTGACCTGATTTCCTCTTTGCCTCATGCTCCCACTTCTGTTTTCTGCTGGGGGATACTGCAGCCAAGAGGCCTCACTAGGAGTGATGCTATGCCCTTGAACTTCCCAGCCTCCAGAGCTATGAGAAATAGATTTATTTTCTTTATAAATTATCTTGTATTCTGTTAAAGCATCTGAAAGTGGACTAAGACCATGTTTTATGCCTTAAACTACACCTTTACTGGTATTTCAGTGAGGTTTTCAGAAGAGAGAGGCTAATTGTAGGTTCAGTCTGTACCTTCACTGGAAAGCCAGGTCCTGTTTCATTCTTTACTCTCCCACGAAGGGGAGGAGGTGAAATTATAAGGCAGTGTGATGTTGCTAAATTTCAGCTTCATTTTCTTTCTCTTAATCAAAATGGATAATATTTTATTTTTATCATCTGAAAAAACAGCCCATCCTTTGAACTAGACATTTCTAAAAACAAAGTCTGGATTTACTCATTGAATAATGAGCTCTACAATATAATCAGATCTTTTATAACTAACCCAGAATACTTCCTAAACATCCATCATGTACAAAGCCTTGTTATCTGGCTATATTCTCAAACACTTTATGATCTAGTGTGAAAAATTGGTCTGTAGAGTAAAATGAAGCAATGGGTCAAGGTAATAATAAAAGCCATTTTATGCATTTCTACATTACTGCATTCCACATACCCAGATATAAACAAATCATCCTTCATGCACCTGTGTGATGACCTCCTCAGATGCTGATTCACTCACCAGCTTGGGGGAGAGGATAGTTTGTTATGATTAAATGCTTTGCCTAGTATGTGTTTGTGATACCTGCTGCTTTGGAGATGGTCTTTAAATTACAACTGTGTCATCTCTCAGAAGTGAGTAAGTGTGCCCCGATCTAGAAGTGATGGGATTTTAGTGACTATTTTTATTATGACTAGGTGCATCCACTTGTGACACACAACTCAAATGTCCTAAATGCAGTGACCAGGGAGGGTGAGGAGGAATTCAGCAGAAGAGGGAGCTGGGTGGAGATGCAGGTGTGGCGAGGATCCCAGCTCACCAATGGTCAGGAGGTTGGCCAGATCTACTATAGTTCTTAGATTCACTCCATCAGCAGCACTTTCCTCGTAAATCAAGACGTCTCCAAGGAAACTTGGAGGCTCCAGAGCTGGGAGGGCCCTTTAGAGCTGTGATCTCGAGGCCTCTGTACCCTTGCTCAGGTCAGGGCTTGGACACTGGAGGATGAGGCATGTGTGGGGATCAGTTTTCTCCCTCGGAAGGCCGTGAAACCTCAGAGCCAGCACTCGCCCATCATCTGCCCCCAGACCTGAAGCACTGGGACCCCTCCACTTCTGGGTGGGGAAACTTCCCTGTTCATCCACCTTCACCAACCACCAACCACACTCTTCCTGTGTTTTGCTGTGCTGTTGACTCATTCCCCAGAGTCAACTCATTCCAAATAGATGGTTTATTTCATCTTTTCCAGGCACATATCGGTGTAATGCTATTTAAACTTCTTTGAAAGAGATATGATGGATCTTAAATGAAAAATAGATACTTGTGATTGATTTTTTAAAATCTTTTCTTGGTGGAAAAACACTTTATTGTTTCTGGAATTCCTGAAGCATCTTTAAAGAGGCAAGGTTCTGAGACTCTGGCTACTGGAATCAGAAACACCTGAGTTTGAACCTCAACTTCCACAGTTACTAGGTGTGTGACTTTGCAGCTCATACAACCTCTCTGTGCCTCAATGTTCTAAACATAGAAGAAATTATTTCTTCCAAGTTTCCTTGGAGACGTGTTGATTTCTGAGGAAAGTGCTGCTGGTGGAGTGAATCTAAGAACTGTAGCAGATCTGGCCAACCTCCTGGCCATCTGTGAGTAGAATTAATTTTTCTTTGAAGGTTCCTTCATGAGGAAACTTTCACACGAGCAGGGCCTGTGGGAGTTTGGAGAGCGTGACTTCATGTCCGAGCCTTGATATGGCCAAGCTTGTCTTAGGAAAGGCTTAAGTCTTTGGCTCAGCCTGAAGTAGGGAGCAAAGGAAAGCCCCCAGGGAGGACAGGCAGGTGCCAGCCACAGAGGTGCCACTTCAGAGCCTGGTCCAGATCACATTTCAAGTCCAGGGATTGGCCTGGTCGCCAACACACACCGAGCTGGTGGCCCTAGGGAGTGGCCCCTCGCTCCATCCTTCAGTGTGGAAGCATATGCGAGACTTTAATTAAAATGAAGGGGCTGCCCACAGGGAAGGTGTTGGCCTCTGTTCAGCTCCTGAGCTCAGTGAACATGACTCATCCGTCCGCCGAGCCCCGGGGACCGTCACTCTGAGACTTGAGTCCCTGCCATCAGACTTCCTCACATGTATCTTTGCCTTTTCTTTCCATTTCTAATTGAGGGAAGATATGTTTTATTTGAAGTGAGAATTCCCCCGTGTCCACGAATGTCCTCCGCTCCTGAAAATTACTGCAAAGGGAATCATAATTCCAAGAGTGCAGACAGAAGGCCGTCTGGTGACCTCATAGGGGGAACCAGCAGGCAAAGCCGGGAGGGGGATCAGAAGTTGGCACAGAACCCCCACCATGGAGCCACAGTGAGGCCTCCTGCACGGTCCGACCAGGGAGGAGGGCGCCCTGCACCCTGCCCTCCTGGGCCAAGAGGCAGGCTCAGGTCAGGTGTGAGAGGTGGCTCCGCCCACGGTAATTTCAGGATCTATCAATCTGTCGACAAAATCAACGGCATACTTTCTGGACACCTGATATATGGGTGAGGGAAAACCAATATCTGTTCCAATTCATTACTTTAAAATATCCTTTCAAACACTCAGAGGGGAAAAAAGAATTGGGCTACTTTAAAAACTGTCAGAGCTGCGAAAATTCAATGAAATAGTACAATTCAAAAAGTTACTTTCAATGTTGCATGTATATGTATTTTTTTATTAAAATAGTTCATTAAAACAAACAAAAAAAACCCTGCCAGCGCAGAGGATGTAACCCCCTTAGAAACTGCTTTACATACAGAGATGTCTTCGCTTCAGTTTTTTGTTTGTTTTTCTGAAGGTAGCATTGTCATTTATTCATTTAGTGTTTATAGGACACTAACTTTGAGTAATGACGACGTGGGCATAGTGGCCTCACCCATCCCATTCTGGGCTCTCACGTCTAGACAGCCCCGGCTTCAGTTCTTCATTTGTCCCGGATTCGTACCACACAGGCAAGAAGAAGGTGGACACCTGTCATCATGCAGAATCATACCTACCAATCCTTCGGTCCCTCCTGTCACGAGCAAAGCTGTTCTTCCTCCTGGCCAAGCCTGTTGACACATCTCGCAGGGCCCAGGGAAAGGGAAAGTGCCACTGCCAGGCTGGCACTCGATCGCGGGCCTCTCCGTGCCACACCACACTGGGACCAGAGGGTGGTGACAGATGGGCTTTTCTCTGCCAAGGCAACCTGGTCCCTGCCTTGTGTGGAGGGCAGGAGTGATTGTGGGAAAGGTGGGAACAGAGGAAGAACCTAGGAGACCCCAGTGGGTAGCTAAGAGCCCACTCTGGATGCTAGGAGATGGAACCACTCCTTTGCCAAGGTTCCATGTCCCTGCCACATGCTTCATTGGCCCACCAGACTTTACTTGCTAGGCAGAAAAATCAAAGGTGGGATTATTTAGAATTTTGAGCCCTGTGTCACAAAGCTTTAAACCAAATGCAGGGCCCTTCTGAGTGAGGGTCCTCGTGAGACTGCCTGGGTCCCTCACCCACGAAGCTGGTCCTGACTCTGCGGGTCCCCTGGAAACCGTGTGCTCCCTGTTCTCGAGGGTTCAGTGGGTCACCAGAGCCTGCCCCTTTCTGCTGCCCACTCCCTCTGACTGTTCACCCATAGTGCATCTTAAAACCCCACCTGTTCCTTCATGCTGCCCGGCTTTGCCTCGACTGTCTTCACAGTGGACTCTTTGAAAGAGGAGTCAGCACGTCTCGACCCTGGAGCCTCCCCGCTGCCTCACTCTTCCTTCAAGCCACCAAAGCATCCGTCCCACAGGCTGTCACGAAACTGTTAATCACGGTCATCTCTCTCCAGAGCCTTCCCTTCCGTACAGTTCAGGTTTATGTCTCGGGGATTCTCTCTCTCTCCGGACTCAGTCCTGTTGATTCTGCGCACACCATCGGCTATGTTCACAGTTCCACATTGGCCTCTCACTTGGGTCATCGACCTCAGGCTCCAATGTCTAACTGCCTTAGGAATACTTGATGTTTCAAGAGTTACCCCAAATGCTAGATGACCAAACTGAAATTCACCAATTCCCCCCACCACTTTTCCCACCTTTTTATGGTTTCCTGTTGGTAATCCACTATAAATCTTATTGCTGAATTTATTACTATTATTGTTAATAATAGCATTGACAAACATTTACTGAAGTTTGATCCTAGGCACTCAGACAAGGTCTTCGCTGTATTTATCAAGCTCTTATCTGAACATTTACCATGGTGCAGATATTGTCCTGAGCATTTAACATGTACTAACTCACAAAATTCCTACAATATTGCTATCTGGATATTTCAATATGTCATCAAAATAGTCCTATGGGATAGATATAAATACTACTGATATATCTCTTCACAGATAAGAAAACCCAAGCACGAAAAGGATGAGGAGGCTAGAGTGTCCTGGCTAGAGTGCCCAGACATCAGCCTAGCTCACAACAACCTCAAACTCTTGAGGTCAAAGGATCCTCCTGTCTCAGCCTCCCAAGTATCTGGGACTACAGGTGCTCGCCACAAACCCCAGCTAGTTTTTCTATTTATTTTATTTATTTATTTTTTATACAAATAAACATTTGGATAGAACTTTACTATTCTATCTGTGGACATAAGTCTGGATAGATTAATGCTAAAATATTTTCCTTTTTTGTCTTTAGAGAAGCAAATATAATAATTCAAATAGTTTTTTTTTGTTTCAATTTTTTATGTAGAAAAAATTTTTATTTTTATGTAGGCAAATTCATACGTTGTTTCTTTTCTGGTGAGAAGAAGCATTTCACTTTACTCTTTTTTTGTTTCTTTTCCTTTAATCAAAAGTTAAACTCCATTGACTGGTGTCATATCCCTTCTTTAAAAAAGAAAATTTAGTGGATGACCTGCAAGTCAAACATTATTTCTTTTCTTTCTTTTTTTTTTTTTTTTAGTAGAGACAGGGTCGTGTTCTTGCTCGGGCTGGTCTCAAACTCCTGAGCTTGAGGGCTCCACCCCACCAGCTTTAGCCACCCAGAGTGCTAGGATTATAGGCATGACCACTGCACCTGGCCAAACAGGCCTTCCTATAATGTTTTTGTTAATCCCAGGACAAAGACTGCTTCAAAAATAAAGTTGAGTTTGTACTTCTAAGAGGACAGAAAATTGTGTGCAACTTTTAAGTGACAGCTTCTCCAGTGCAAGGATTACAACGAAATTTGAGTCTTTCTCAGCCAGAGCCCATGTGTGAAACACATAAAATGCAATTGTGTCTATATAATATATAATATACATAATAGTATATACTATGTGATATACACATATATAATCTATACATATAGTAGTACTGACAACAAAAGATGAATACAAATCACGTTTGAGGTGATATTGCTTATTAGAGTCCCATGGTACTGCCTCCAAGCACCATGGACTGGGGCTCAGAGTAACAGACGTGTGCCCTGTCACGGTCGTGGAGGCCGGAGCTCTGACACCGGGAGCAGCAACCCGGCCTCCTCTGAGCACTGGTGGCTTTGGTGGCCCTGCACGTTCTTTGGTTTGTGGCAGCGTAACGCCTCTTACCGCCTCCGTCTTTGCACAGCCACCTTCTCTGGGTGTCTCCGTCCCTGGAAGTGGCATTCTTTTTAAAGGGGGACCTGTCACACTGGATTAGGCACCCACCCAGCTCCAGTATGACCTCATATTAACTAATTAGGTCTGTAATGACTCGATTTCTAAATGAAGCCACTTTCTGAGGTACTGGAGGGTTAGGGCTTCAACATATCTTTCTTGGTGGGTGGGGCAGGGGCGAAGTTCAAGCCACAGCATATTGTAATGTAAAGTGAATGTTGATTTTAAAAAAGCCGTTTCACCTGTCCGGCTTCGCCTATGTAATGGGTACAGTGCCACCTGCTCTGCCTCCCACGGGTCTTAACGGGGCACAGAGGGCAGCAGGAACGCCAGCACGCTTTGTAAGCAGGAGGTTGATCATCTTCACGAACGTGGTGCCTTTCTGCTTCTCCACCACTGCTGGGTCGTGCGTTCCCAGGGACACTGGGCTTTGCACGCCTGTCGTGAGAAGCACTAATTAGCCTCGGCAGGACACACTAGGGCTTTGTTTCCCTCGGAATATCTCGGTGGCTCTGGGTTTCTCAAGTCCACGCTTTCCCGGCTGTGAAACGGGGTGAGATTTCATGCTGAATGGAGGGACAGCGGGGAGGGAGAGCAGTGGGGCCTGGGGACCTGAGGCCCAGGGCCCAGGACGAAGGGCAGCATTTGCTGGGCGCTCTGCCCCTACGAAGCTCCTGGTCCCCCAGCTGCAGTTCCTTGACCAGCCGGTCCTGGTTCTGGTCTTTGGGAGAGCCAGGCCCTTGGAATTAGAGGTGCCTTAGGGCAGCTGCTCAGGGACCCATGTCAAGGCAGCCTCCCTGACCTTGCCGGCAGGAAGCCCTGCCTCATCAGTGTGCTAAGAACACTTTCCAGGCTCTCAGTAAGCAGGACTTTTGCCCCCAGAGCCTTCCTTACTGTCCTCCTTTCCAAAATCACCTCCCCGTTAGTCTTGCTATGGAGCCCGAGTGCCACCGCTACTCAGCCTTGACTTGCACCATCCAACTCCCGTGTTAACCCACCAGCCACAGTAAGACACAGCGGCACCCGAGCCCGTCGTCTGCTCCTGCAGCTGCTGAATCAGGCAGCACTCGTGCAGGGCAGCGAGGCTCATCCAGACCTCTCCGTGGAGCAGTGATCTGAAGCGCTCTCTGGGGAGAGGAGGCGGACGTCACCCGGAGAAGGAAGGACAAATGTCGCTTCACATCCTGGCTGTGTCATTGTACTGAGTTATCTTGGCCCTTACCGTATTCATAAAATGGAGATTTCCCAACTTTATCGGAGCTCAGCAAGTCCTGAAAAGGAGTAAATGAGAAAAAGCACAAGCACTCACAGCACGTCTGGCACACGCGTGCCACACACATTCGCTGGCCTGTGGAGCTACATTTGAAAAGTGATGTGTTAATGCGTTTTAAATAGAACAAAGTGAAAATGTGCCCTGTTGCTCTGAATCCTTTCCCCATTTTTTTTTTTTGAGGCAGCGCCTCAAGCTGTCACCCTGGATAGAGTGCTGTGGCATCACAGCTCACAGCAACCTCCAAATTCCTGGGCTCAAGTGAGTCTCCTGCCTCCACCTCCCAAGTAGCTGGGACTATAGGCGCCTGTCACAACGCCCAGCCACTTTTCCCCATTTCTAACCCCTTTTATTCCTCAGCCTTTTCAGACCATTGCTCTGTTTCTTTTACCCAAATTAGCTCTTTGGCAAAACTGGGTTTTTGATCAGCTTCCTAGAAGTAGACTTCTCTGTGCCCAGCGCTGCTTCCAGAAGGAGGGGCCGCCCCACGAGACACCTGCTGTTACGGCATAAGAGGTGTGTATCCACCCCTGCTGGGATGGATGTTTTCCACTTTTCATGGATTATTTGACAACTATTTACTGTTCACTCACTATGTGCCAGGTATTGTGTTAAGGACTGCAGAGACAAAAATAAATAGGACAAGTGGGTCTAAAACTCTAGATAGAGTTTTAGGCTGGAACTTTAGCTAGTGCCCAGAACACAGAGCACGGTTTCTGAGAGCTGAGACTCTTTTTATCCATTTTCTCCCTCTGTATACAGTTTAGTGCAGGCACCCTTCTGTCTAGAAAATCTTATCCCCTTTGCTTTGGTTTGGGTTCGGTCGCCTCTCCTCATCTCCCCTGGTTGCTGGCCTTATCACTGTGTTCAGCTCCCTCTCCTCGTGACCCCTGGTCCTTGGGTTTATCACTGGGTTCAGCCCCCTCTCCTCATGGCCCCTGGTCCCTGGGTTTATCACTGGGTTCAGCCCCCTCTCCTCGTGGCCCCTGGTCCCTGGGTTTATCATTGAGTTCAGCCCCCTCTCCTCGTGGCCCCTGGTCCCTGGCTTTATCACTGGGTTCAGCCCCCTCTCCTTGTGGCCCCTGGTCCCTGAGTTTATCATTGGGTTCAGTCCCCTCTCCTTGTGGCCCCTGGTCCCTGGCTTTATCACTGGGTGCTGCAACCCTTGCCACAGTGTGCGCGTGTTGTAGTCCAGGGGGCAGCACTTTACTCCGGTAGCTGGCCAGCTCCTAGCTCATAGGGTGGGTACACAGATGCTGTCTGTTGATTGGATGTGAGGTGAGATTGCACCTGCTCAGGCAGTGACCGGCTTAGGGAGATCATCTCCTCTCACCTTTACGACAGGCCACTTATTTTTCCCATGAATGATTTTTGAAAGTATAAAATCAATACATGTGTTTCAGAGACGACTTTAAAAATCTAAAGTAAAGATGATATTAACAAAATAAAACTATACTTGCAATCCTACCACCCAAACTGAAAACATGTCCTTCTCTCTATAATTTTATACATGCATTGTTCATCTGTTGCTATGCACTGTAAGGGGGAACCCTAAACATTGATGGGTTAACACAGTAACATTTTATTTCTCCCTCATGGGAAGGTGGAATGGGTGTTTCTGATTGGAGGAAGAACTCAATGGTTCAGAGCCCCAGGCTCTTGCCATCTTGTGGCTCTGCCATCCTACCCAGGGCTTCCAAGATTCCTGGTTTTAGAAAAGCTCTGGAAAGTCTACAACAGATCTGGAAATAGCCTTAACTGCATCCTCATAGCCCATTGTCTAGAACTTAGCAATACGTTAGTAGAGCATTAAGTAATAAGTTAGAGGCTGGGTGCAGTGACTCATGCACTCTGGGAGTCTAAGGCAGGTGGATTGCCTGAGCTCAGGAGTTTAAGACCAGCCTGAGCAAGAGTGAGACCTCGTCTCTAAAAATAGCTTGGTGTTGTAGCCAGCACCTGTAGTCCCTCTTATGAAATCAATATTAATTACATACACTATCATATGAATGATAAAACACAACTGGAATCCAGAAAGAAGGAGGGAAGGGGAGGGGGGGCCGGGCGGAGGGAGGGTATTTGGTGGGACCTCACCTAATGTGCACAATGCAAGGGTACATGTCAAAACTATTAAGAGTAGAGTGTAAATGTCTTCACACAACAAATAAGTGAGGTGAAGGTTATGTTGACCAGTTTGATGTAAGTATTCCAAATTACATATCAAATCAGCACATTGTGCTGCATTAAATGTATTAATGTACATAATTATGATTTAATAAAAATATAAAAAGTAATAAGTTAGTAGTAAGAAAGGCTGAGTGATGTGGCATGGTTGAGAGCGAAGAAAGACAAGGACAGGACTTTGACGAACTTCTAGCAGCCCTTCCACACATTAAAATAATTCTCTATGTACATTATTATTATTTATTTTTGGCTAGGGCTGGGCCCGAACCCGCCACCTCTGGCATATGGAGCCAGCGCCCTACTCCTTTGAGCCACAGGCACAGCCCTATGTACATTATTTATACATGTTTTAAATTCAATCTATGCTTTTGTCTGTTCTTATATTTGGATATTACACGTTATGTCTATTAAATAACCCCATTATACACGGCAGATAAATATCAGGCTCCTAGTGTTACAGTGAGTTCTAGGAGAGGGGCAGGACCTTGCCTGAAGCCCACAGCCAGCTGGTAGACCTGGTCTTCCTTTCCTGCCTTCTCCTGCATGGCTTTGCAGCACCACACACCCATACCTGCAAAGGGAAGGGAGAAGAACATTGTCATGATGGAAACCAGGAAGGTAACCCAGGTAGTAGCTTAACGCTTGATTAAGACAGACCACTGCTCAGATACTTCAATAAGAAAAAAAAGTAAACCCAAAACTCTCAACAAAAAGTCAATCTGGATGAGGCTTGCAAGTGTTTGGACAGTTCATCACTCAGCATGAGTGGCTGGTTTGGCTGATGGTCGCTGTTCTTTTGAGTCAGCTTTGACCCTCGACAGCCTAGTGGACTGTCTGGCTAGCATGCAAGGACGTTCAATGCAGGCCTGAGACTTACAAGAGAAGAGCACCGGCCTCTCTGTTTGTAAATACCAGCACTGACTCTTGGAACCAAGAAAATGTTTTGTTAGGTTGACTATTTCTTTTACTCACGATATCCCTTTGAAGGTCATGGTTTACCAAGGTGTGCAAATAACTGGGAGAAAGTAGAATTCAACTAATACCTCTTCGCAGGGTTCTCAGCACACATCAGGTTTGTAGAAGCCGAGAACATGTTTATCAACGCACAGAGCAAGATTTTAAGCTCTCTGTAGAATGACCCCTCGATGTGATATATGTCTACTGAGTGCCCTGCTGTGACTAAGAGCTATCTAAGAAAGAAAAAATATAGCCACCTCCTGAAGCATGTATAAATTGCTTTTTTAGACCCTATAAAATTTTGGCTAACACCAAACATAGAGCTTCATTCATCATCCTGCAAGTGGGGACTGCCAAGGGAAGCCGGCCCTTCCTGGACCGAGAGGGGCAACACTCCAGGATTGGCAGAAATCAAATGAATCATTTCCTGCTTTTAGCTTTAGATAAATAATCAGAAAAGATTGTCTAGATTATGATCCAAAAGGCATTTTTCATAGCTCTGAGGATAGAGCTTCACAGCTCATGGGGAAGCGCCCTCTTTCTAATTATCATACAGTACGGAAGAGATGGTAGGTAAATCTACAAAGCCGAAGTAAATTTTGAACACACCAAAGACGTAGGAAACTCAGGGTGGTGAGTGTATTAAGCCTGTCCTTTAGTTTCTCATATTTTGAAGCTTTGACATCTGAGCCTTGCTGGCACTAGGGAAACTACTCCTCCCAGGGTTAGCAAATTCCTAGAGACAGTAAATCAATTTCTTGAGAGCCTGCCTTTCACATGCAGAACCACCAATCCAGAGCATCCCTACCCACCTCCTCTATCCAGCTGTCCCCCTCAGGGCCAGGACCCACCTGCCCTAATCACCCCAGGGCCAGGTACCACAGCCCCGTTAATGATCCCAGCTACCAGGTCCTAAACCTGCCCACCCCGCCTCCCTCTTTTCTTCCTGAAGAAGCCATAGTGAAGGCTGGTGTGCATTTTACTCTCCCCAGGGGCTTCCCTGGGTGGGCCCCGTGCACTGGCATGACCCTTCCTCCTGGGATCTGTGCGAGTAACAAACTGTCTTTTTTTTTTTAAATTAACAATTTATTGTATATATATATATATACACATATATATGTATTTTTTTTTTTTTTGAGACAGAGCCTCAAGCTGTCACCCTGGATAGAGTGCTGTGGCATCACAGCTCACAGCAACTTCCACTTCCTGGGCTCAAGCGAGTCTCTTGTCTCCACCTCCCAAGTAGCTGGGACCACAGGTGCCCGCCACAATGCCTGGCCATTTTTTGGTTGCAGCCGTCATTGTTGTTTGGCGGGCCCAGGCTGGTTTCAAACAGCTCAGGTGTACGTGGCTGGCACTTTAGCCCGTTGAGCCACAGGTGCTGAGCCAACAAACTGTCTTTTCAATAGTATTATTTGTTGTCCTTGCCACCCCTGAATAATAATAATAAAAGGTGCATTTTTAAACAGTGGGGAGAAAGTACATGAAATTAAAAATTGAAGACATGGGTTCCAATCCTGATGGTGTCACTACTCTCCTAGGAGAACTTTAGCTACTGTCCTAATTTATTTGGGTCTCAATTTTCTTGTCTCTAAAGTTGAGGTCATTGGATTTCTCTAGATGAATTCTAAAATTTCTTCCAAGGCTCAAATTCTAAGAGCTTATTCTTTTAGCGTGTGCTAGGCTCTTTGTTACACAGATTTGCAAATCATGTGATTTCTTCACCGAGTGTTTACTGGCTACCTGCTGTTTGGCAGGAGTCACCACAGTAGGTACTAGGAATCCGAAGATGGATGAGAATAATTCTTTGCTTTCAAATGCACAATTCTAGTTTCACATCTATTGGGTTACTTGTAGTGATCTGTTTCCTGGCTTGATCTAAATTACAATGTCTGCAGTTTGTAAAACTCACTTTTTCCTCTTCTGTTCTCTCGGTGCCTCAGTGCCTAGCTCTCCTAAAAGCACTTGCTATGTTCCAAGCACTCAAGTTAAAAAATTGAACATACATTGAGAAAATACAGATCTAGATGTGAAGATGAGGGGCATCCCCAAGTTGCCTTTCCCATTGCATGAGCTCCGAGGGAGCTCGGAGGCTTTGTACTGCTCAGGCTGTTCCTGTCCTTCTAGATTATTGGGGAAGTCCTTTCCATACCCTAGTCCTTTCTATTTCATCACATCTATAAAGGTGCCAAATGCTGTCTTTTATAAATTTAATTTTCATTAAATCACAACTGTATACATTTATGGGGTATAATGTGATGATTTGATGTACAGTGTGGAATGTTTAAATCAAACCGATTAACATAACCATCGCCTCCTTATTTTTTGTGGTAAGACATTTATAATTTACTCTTAGTTATTTTGAAATGTACCCTTGTATCATGCACATTAGGTGAGATTCCACCAAATACCCTCCCTCCACCTGCCCTTCCCTCCTCTCCCCTTTTTTTCCTCTCTCCTCCTCCTTTCTGGACTATATTTGTGTTTTATCATTCCTATGAATGTGTAAATGATTATATATTAGTTTCATAATATTATTGAGTACATTGGATACTTTTTCTTCTATTCTTGAGATACTTTACTAAGAAGAGTATGTTACAGCTCCATCCAGGTAAACACAAAAGGTGTAAAGTCACCATCTTTTTTATGGCTGCATAGTATTCCATGGTATACATGTACCACAATTTGTTTATCCATTCATGGGTTGATGGGCATTTGGGCTGCTTCTATTACTTGGAAAATATGAATTAGCCAATTAATCAATAAGTAAAGAACAAACAACCCCATTTCTTTTTGGGCAAGAGACTTGAATAGAAACTTCTCTGAAGATGACAGGCAAATGGCCAACAAACACATGAAAAAATGCTCATCATCTTTAATCATCAGAGAAATGCAAATCAAAACCATTTTGAGATATCACCTAACTCCACTGAGATTAGCCCACATCCCCAAATTCCCAAACTGCAGATGCTGGAATGGATGTGGAGAGAAGGGAACAATTTTATACTGTTGGTGGGACTGTAAACTAATATAGCCTTTTTGGTAAAACATAGGGAGAATTCTCAAGGAACTAAAAGTTGACCTGCCGTTTGATCCTGTAATTCCATTACTAGGTATCTACCCAGATGAACAAAAATCATTTTAAAAATGCTCTCTTAACACTGTAATAGAAGTGGCCTTCTTGGATTTCTACTTTTACTTTTTGCAGTGAGAAGAGGGTACATTCCATTTGGAATTGCATGTTTCAGAGTCTTCATTACCTTTACCTCTTCCAAATTCTGCCAGGTTTACTTTCTTACGTTTGTAGCAGGGCTAATATTTTCAAAAATATTAAAACAAGGTATTTTTCCTTCCCCATAAAGTATGTTGCCTAGCAGTTTCCTCTGCTCAATGAATCAATGCCATTCATTGCTTTCAGGAGATTGCGGCTACCAACCATAACAAAGAATTCATTGCTCAATTCTGAGTTTCACACTATTTTTTAAAAAGTGAATATAGAGATAATAGTTTGGGGAGTCTACATTTTGTGTACTTTTTTTTCTTTGAAATTTCTAGAAGTTCCATTTACATATTAAAAAATAAAGCTGAGTATCTGAGCCCTATTTGCCCTTAGGCATTGTGTAGGAAGGATAAGAAAGAATACGTAGGTTTATTTCAAACAGGAATGAAAAAAAAATGTGCCGATGAGGTGAAGAGAGAGTCAGGAGATTGGAGATGCTGCCAAGAGCTTCCTAAGGCAACAAAAGTCCGTTCCCTCCTTGAACGTCCGCTCAAGTTGAGGAACATTCTGGGCATGTCATTGACAGGCTGAAGAAGTTGCACAAGGACATAGCTTGCCTCACTTTCTTTTTGGAATTATAGAAAGGGAATTACTGTGTGTCCAAAATGCACAAAGAAGACAGCAACCACATGCAAGTGAGGTCTGGCTGAGGCCAAGAGGTATTTTACCATGGCACCTGTAACTTTCCTCAAGGATGGGGGTGACATGGAAAGAAACTGTAAGTTTTCAGGTGACCTGTGGGTCAAGAAAGGTAGCAAAGACTGGGAGACGTGGTCCACGTTCCAGAAGCACTGGTTGCAGGATGGAAGAGGCCAAAGAGCCCAGCTGGATGAGCAATGCGGGGATGTTGGAGGGATGCGAGGGAGAGCTGAAACAGAGAACCCACCTGTCTAGGGGAGATGGCCAAGCTGCTAGGAGCAATCGCTGGGAGGAGAAGCAGGTACTTCCTCTGTAGAAGCTTAAAGGGGAAGGCCGGGAATTAGAATTTGCAATGGCCTCAAACCAGAAGGTAGGAGCTACCCATAAGCACAGGTGAGTGGGAGCCATCAATACCTTGTGAAAAGGTTTCCTTTAGGTCCAGCTATTCGAAGAGGTAGAAACAGGAGAACTCTTGAGAGAAGTAGTAAAAAGTGAGTTTCTTTCTTATGAAACATGTTTTTGAAGAAAATATTAAATAAATAAGATCATTTACTTTGAAAAGAGCAAATTAACATATGTTATACAGTAGAACCTCCATAGTTGACCACGTCCCTACATTGACCACCTCCTTTTTATTTTTTTTAAGGGAAAAAGAAATACTTGCCTTCATACTCAAAGGATATTTTTGTTGAACACGGAGGTCTAGGTATATAGTTGAAAATTTTATAGTTTCGCATTCTATTGTATCCTTATTTTTTAAATTTTAAAATATGAGATATTTGCTTTTTTTCCTTCTAAATATTTTCTGTTTCTATTTCTTTTTAAAGTTTCAGAATATTAGAGGTTATAGATATTCCATTTACATGTTTTGTTTTTGTACGGACTGAGTCAAAATCATACACAGAAGTGTGCCCTTCACCCAGACAGTGTGCACTGTGTTCAAAGTGTTACCAGTAGCTTTCATATACACCAACAACGGTCAAGCTGGGAATCAAATAAATGATGTAATTTCTGGGCAGCACCTGTGGCTCAGTGGGTAAGGTGCTGGCCCCATATACCAAGGGTGGTGGGTTTGAACCCGGCCTCAGCCAAAACTGCAACAAAAAAATAGCTGGGTATTGTGGTGGGCTCCTGTAGTCCCAGCTACTTGGGAGGCTGAGGCAAGAGAATCACTTAATCACAGGAAGTGGAGGTTGCTGTGAGCTGTGATGTCATAGCATTCTACTGAAGGCAATAAAATGAGACTCTGTCTAAAAAAAAATAAAAATTAAAAAAGATGTAGTTCCTTTCTCAGTAGCAACAAAGAAAATAAAATTACCTTTGAATCTACTTATCAAAGAAGGTGAAAGACCTCTCAAAGAGAATTATAAAACATTGAGGAAAGAAATTGCAGAGGATGTAAACAAATGGAAAAATATACCATGTGCATGGATCAGCAGAATGAACATTTTTCAAATGGCTGTACTACCCAATGTGATTTACAGATTCAATGTAATTACCATTAAAATACCAGCAGCATGTTTTGCATTTCTAGAAAAAATAGTTCTATGCTTCATATGGAACCAGAAAATATGTCAATAACAAAGGCAACCTTACACATAATAATAACAAAGTGGGAGGCATCACTTTAGCAGACTTAAAGCTATACTACAAGACTATAGTAACTAAAACAGTATGGAACTGGTAGAAAAACAGAGACATAGACCTGTGGACCATAATAGAGAACTCAGAGATAAAGTCATCCTCATATTGTCATCTGGTTTTTGACAAAACAGGTGCATAAATACATACACTGGGGGAAAAGAATCCTAATTCAATAAATGGTGCTGGGCAAAGTGAACGGCCATAGGATCTGTACCTCCCACTATTCACAAAAATTAACTGTCTGAAAGAGGATTTATTTATACCTCTCTGCTTGCAAAAGTTAACTCATGATGGATAAAATACTTAAACATAAGGCAGAAAACTATACAAATCCTAGAAAAAAATGTTGGAGAAACTCTTACAGATATTGGCCTAGGCAATGAATTCTTGAAGAAGACCCCAAAAGCAATCACAACATCAAAAACAAATAAATGTTTGTCATTTGTCTGACCTTGTCAGATTGAAAAGCTTCTGTGCAGCCAAGGACATCATCAAAAGAACAAATAGACAACCTACAGAATGGGAGAAAATATTCACATTCTGTACATCTGACAAAGAACTGGGAACCAGAATCTGCAAAGAACTCAAGCAAGTCAGCAGGAAACAACCAAACAAGGCCATTAAAAAATTGGCTGAAGACATGAGCATAAACTTTTCAAATGAAGATATGTTAATGGCCAACAAATACATGAAAAAAATACTCAGTATCTCTAATCATTTGAGAAATGCAAATCAAAACTACAATGAAATATCACCTAACTCCAGTGAGAAGGGCTTGTATTAAAAAGTCCCCAAACAACAGATTCTGGCATGGATGTGAAGAGAAAGATACTCTTGTTTACTGTCGGTAGGACTGCAAATTAGTGCAACCTCTATGGAGAATTGAATGGAGATACCCCAGAGAACTTAAAGTGAACCTACCATTTGATACAGTGATCCACTGCTGGGTATATATCCAAAGGAGAAAGGTAATTTTATATAAAGGACACCTGACCTAATCATTTATAGCAGCACAATTCACAGTTGGAAAGATGTGTTAACAACCCACGTGCTCAGGCTCAGGGTTGGGTAGATGTGCTGGTTTTGGAGGGGTGCTTGTATGAATTCTCTATTGACTGATTTTATTCTCTTAATGAAACAAGTAGCTAGAGAGAAGTGAGGAAGGCAGAAGATATTAGGGGTTTGTGTAGAAAAGAAAAGGTAGGGAACATTTGTCTTGGAGGGTGGAAAGCGGATGGTAGAAAAATGTAGCATGATTCCCAAGGAATTGGAACTATGAGTTACTGTGGATTCAGAGAACTTGTTTCTATGGTTTTATCTAGTCATAGATAAAGGGGTGAGCTATATATAACCAGGAGAGTACAGCACATAATGAGAATGGCAGGAAGGTCAGGGTGGCTTTAAGGGGGGGTAATTTTAATGACTGGCCTTCTCAATTGCAACTATAAAAGTCCTTTGAGATGGACTGAATTGGACCCCCCAAAAGTCACACATTGAAGCACTAATTCTCAGCGTGATAGTTTTGGCTTTTTTGAGAGAGACTTTCAGAGGTAACTAGGGTTAGAAGAAGTTGTGGGATGGGACCCTCACAATGGGATTAGTGCCCTTATAGAAAAAAGACAGCAGAGATCTTTCTACCTCCCACTGAGCAAAGGCCATGTGAAGACACAATGACAAGCCAAGACTATGGTTCTTATTAGAAAGCAAATCTGACAGCACCTTGATCTTGTATGTCTTAGTCTCTAGAATTGAGAAATAAATGTCTGTTGTGTGAGTCACCCATTTTAAGCTAACATAGCCTCCTTCTACTTGCCAAATAGGCCAAGTACACTTCCACTCATGATATCTGTATTTTTTTCACTTTTTTGGTTGACCATGCTTCTGATTTAGTTATCTGCATTTTCTTCAAGTATATGCTCGATTGTCACATTTTTAAATGACATCTTCTGTAATCACTTATTTAAAATCGCAGCTCCCTCTCTTCGTACCTATGTACCTGGCCTGCCTTACCTGCTTTACTTTTCTCATATCATGTAAACCTTCTAACATTCTGTTTACCTTACTCATGGTATTTGTATTATCTATCTCTTCCTGTCAGATTACAAACTTTATGAGGGCAGGGATTTTTGTCTTTAGCTCACTACTGTACCTAAAACGTCTCCAACAGTCCTTGGAATATAATGGGCACTTGGTAAATATTTGTTGAGCTAATGAATGAAGTCAGGACATTTTTACTATTTGACATTATGTCTGAATTAGAAATCAACATTCAAATATTCCATCCTGTTGTCAATGCCCCTGTTGAGTCTTGGTTTCTCTTCTTGGGTCGTGACATTTTCCTTGCTTTTGTGGCTAAGTCTTCTAGGTATGATTTTAGGTCCAGCCCACCTAACTTCTTCAGGCTGTATATTAAGACAGGATAATACATGGCTCCTTTACAGAACCCTCATTAGAGAGCATCCAGGCTGCAGTTGACTCCAATTCCATGTTAATCTGTGGTTCTTTCTTGCAATTCCAAACTTGAAGTTGACTTTGGAACATCGTCTGTCTTGAGTTCCCACAATATTTGCTCTAGACTAATGAAAAAATGAATGATCATAAATATAATTACCCTGAAGGCCTGAGGATATTTTTGGTACACTTTGAAAAAAGATGGGTTTGAAAGAGAAGTGAATGACTACAGAGGACTTTAGGTATTTTTCTCTGTTGGAGTTCATGGGTACAAAATTAAATAACATTTCTTGTCCCCACTTAGGTTTCAAGCAAATGGAAAAATAAAAATAAAATTAGGAATATGATACATATATGCCAAAATGTCACTTTAATTACTGCTGAGAGATAAAGGGATAGATCAGTGTAAGGGCAAAAGGGGCCTGTGCCTGGCCAAGGTAGACTCTACCACACTAGCCCTGCTGTGGGTGGAGCTGGCTTTGACCTGGCCAGCAGGGGTCAAACTGCCCCCATGACAGTACAGACCACTGATCCTCCACGGTCAGCCTGCTCTAAAGAGGGGAACTGGAGAAGGCCAGGACTGTAAGGGAGTGCCCATGACATTCCTTTCCTGTGAAGGGAATATTTCCCAAACTTACCTGTTCTTGGAATCTTTATTATGAAAGGTCTTCTGAGACTGGTGAGGCCAGGAAGTCACTTCACATGCTGGCATGGATACTTGAGGAAGCTCTGGTGTTAGAGTCAGGTGATATGCAGGAGAATGCTGCAAAAGGAAGAAGGTAAGGGTGGGGTGTGCGTGTAACATAAAGAACTCAATTATGGAAGCACTGGGAGAGATTAAGTAGGCCAGTGAACTGGTGGTCTAGAGTTAAAGGAAGTGGTCTCAACGAAAAATGCAGTTTAATGTCATGAAATGTAGATTAAAGCTATGCACTTGGCTGTACATTCCTTCTCTGCATTTATGAGAGAATGTGTGCACCTTCCTTTTGTGAAGTTCTATTGATTCCTGTCATTGGCAAGCATTTGACAAAGTCCTATAAATATGTCTGTCTCTGTGCAGAACATTGGGTGGGAAAGAAAAGGAAGGGAAGGAGACCCAGACAAGTTGGTTCTTGCTTCAAAGAGTCATCTAAGTGGATAGGATGGGCACAGACCTTCTGAAGACACTCGAGGCCACGGTTGAAGAGATTACAGCACTCTAGGAAGGACGCCTTTCCACTTTAGGTCTCTGTCCAGATGAGTTGAGCATGGCAGGACAGCAACTTCTAGAGTTTGGTTTCTGACATCATCTTGATTATAAAAGGGAAAAGTAACAGAAAAATTATAGTTCGTTAGTTGTAACAAGTGAGTTGAATTTTGTTTAACTTAAATTTAAAAAATTGCTAGGATTTATCCCAAATGAAAACACCAAGCCACACACTGGCTCAGTCTCTTGGGTCCTGTGGGCAGTCACGTGGAGAAAACCAGGGGACTGGAATTGAAACCCGGCCTCACTGGCTGCATGACCTTGGAAAAACACCATACCCTCTCCCTCAACCTTGCTCATCCGTCTGCAAGATGAGACCATCTGCCATCCTGAAGGCAGGTGAAAGGGATGTGAAATCCATTTTGTCAACTGAGCGTGATTGCATTATTATGTGCTCACGCGTTTCTGAGACAATCTGATGAGTGCTTTCCTTCCGTAACCTTGGTTCTAAATTTTAATGCAATCTGGAAATATAAGACAAAACTCAACTCAATCACGTTTTATTTTCTCTTCTAGAGATTTTTGATTTTAAATCCCTTTAATACGTGAATTCTTTTTAAAAAGTATAGAGAAGACTGAGCTAATATCCACTGGAAATAATTTTTGTTTTATGCCCAATTTCACAAAGTCATTTTTTCATTAAATGTATTAATACTGAAAAATCAACCAACCAACAACTTAAAAAGGCATCTGGAAGGAGAGATATTTTACCTGAAATATCAGCACGAAGAGATTTTTATGGCTGGTTTAAAAAACCTCTTAAATTAGGGGTTGTAATGGAAAGTCTGACCAGCTCGAATAAGGCAGTTCAAAAATATATTCTTAACACTTAACACATACTGTGCATGAAGTGTGTTTTTAACATGCTATATGTTTATTACAGATTAAATACTTAAAAATGAAAAAGCAGCCCAAATGTTTCTTAAATATTTGCTTATTATAGTCGGAACACATTGCGACTTGTATGCGTGAAGAATACATGTTAACGGTTTAACTCACATCAAATGCAATGAAGTGTTACATTTGAAATGTTAAGCAAGTGATAAAAGTGTCCCGTGAGGTGACAGATCAGTTTCAGTCCAGTTTCTCTCTCATTGTGGTACCTCTGTGGAAGGACACTTGCCCGGCTAAAAGTGGTGGGCTTGAGATGGGCCTTCTCTGATTTGTGTCTGGATCCATTTTCCAAACTACCTGTTTAATGGCATCCACTAACTTTCCTTTCAAGACGTCACCTCCTCTTTGAAGCCTTCCTGGCTTCTTTCACGAGAGTTTCGGAGTCCCTCTTCTCTGTACCTGTGCCAGTCTGCATCGTATTATATAGCAACATGTTTTATCATATTACATTGGACAGAGAACACTAACTCTGTCCTTAGTAGTTGTGAGACTTTGGAGGAATTACTTAACCTCTCTGTGCCCCTAGGTTCTCCTGTAAGATGGACCTGGCCACAGAATTGAGTTCACTGGGCTGCTGTGAGGATTAAACAAGTTAAAATCTGTGTGTGTTAGAACAGACTCAGCACAACACTAGCTCAACCCTTCACATGTACTGTCCCTCTTAAAATTTGCAATGCATTCTGGTTACACATGATGACTATCAAGGCAAATATTTAACAAACACTGGGTCTTCTTTCTCGTTTTCAAGTACTGGCAGTCCCTGGATTACGAATGACATGCTTGTCCTTAAGTTGAATTTGCTTGTAAGTTGGAACAGGTGCATTGACCTATTACCTGTAATAGCCCTTGTCCATACGTGTAAGCCATATATAAGTTGGATGTTTGTAACTCAGGAACTCCCTGTGCTTATTATGCAATAAAGACATAATATGTTAAAATATGTTTTATGCAAGACATATATTTATATATAGTATTTGTTTTTTTTGTAAACTAGGTTTAATTAGTTTTTTTGTTTAAAAGTTCCATTGATTTTGCCCACTAGATTATCATTTCCACTGTGACATTTTCTGCACATTACCATTGGTGGTGTGTTGTTCAGGCTTGATAATTGTTCAACAAGAAAATAAGTAAATGAGTGAATGTATCATCCAGATCCCAGATGAATGTCTGACATGTCGATTGGATTAGGTTTCTTTCTCTCTCTCTCTCTTTTTTCTTTTGCAGTTTCTAGAGGTTCAGAAATTCCTATGAAATGCTACTAGTGAGAAATACCACTTTTAAATTGCAAAAGGCTTGTCGTTTAATATCTCAAATGAGGCAAAAGGAAGTGAATTTTGACAACTGCAAATACCAGAAAAATACGTAGTGATTCTGTGACTCTGGCCAGTTAAGTAAACTTATTGTGCCTTAATTTCCTTATCTGCACAATGGGAATCATAAGGTATTTTCTTTTCTTTTTTTTTTTTTTTTTTTTAGAGACAGAATCTTACTTAGTTACCCTTGGTAGAGTGCCATGGTGTCACAGCTCACAGCAACCTCCAGGATTTGGAAAGAGCTTAGAACAGTGCCTGGGACGTAGTAAGTTCTCAATAGGAGAACTTAAGAGGAACTTAAGAAAATTGAGAAACTTAAGAAATTTTATAAATTTAGAAAATTTTCAGGATTTATACTCCTTTCTTGATAAGTCATCATAGTTCATAACTGAGATTTTTTTCTTTTCTGCAATTCTTGTGTTTTAAATTATATAGGTAACATTTATAACATGGGATTTCAGTGCATTGATATATAACGTTTTTGCTATTCTTTAGCGTAATGATGATAATTCCATTTTGGTTTTGCCATTGTGTGTAATCATTCTTGCTTTCCATTCTCACCTTTGTCAATAAGCCTAGAAAGAGAGGGATTTGGGCTCGGCGCCTGTGGCCCAACGGGCTAAGGCTCCAGCCACGTACACCTGAGCTGGCAGGTTCGAATCCAGCCCGGGCCCACCAAACAACAATGACGGCTACAACCAAAAAATGGCTGGGTGTTGTGGCAGGCAACTATGGTCCCAGCTACTTGGGAGGCAGAGGCAGGAGACTCGCTTGAGCCCAGGAGTTGGAGGCTGCTGTGAGCTGTGATGCCACAGCACTCTACCCAGGGTGACAGCTTGAGGCTCTGTCTCAAAAAAAAAAAAAAAAAAGAGGGA
>CAUYON010152146.1:0-14798 GCA_963573935.1 Arctocebus calabarensis | reverse complement strand
TTGAGACAGAGCCTCAAGCTGTCACCCTGGATAGAGTGCTGTGGCATCACAGCTCACAGCAACCTCCAATTCCTGGGCTCAAGTGAGTCTCCTGCCTCCGCCTCCCAAGTAGCTGGGACCACAGGCGCCCGCCACAACGCCTGGCCATTTTTTGGTTGCAGCCGTCATTGTTGTTTGGCGGGCGCAGGCTGGATTCGAACCCGCCAGCTCAGGTGTACGTGGCTGATGCCTTAGCCCATTGAGCCACAGGCGCCGAGCCAAATGTTTTTAATTTTGATTAGGTTTAATTTATCATTTTTTTCTTTTATATGTTGTGTTTGGTGTCATGTTTAAGAAATCTTTAATCAACCCAAGATCATGGAGATTTTCTGTTTAATTCTAAAAAGTTAATAATTTTAACTCTCACATGTAAGTCTATGATCCATTTTGAGTTAATTTTTCATCTATTGTGAGGGAAAGGCCTTAGTGTGTGTTTTTGTATACGGATTTTCAGTTATTCCAGCATCATTCGTTGAAAAGGCTATTGTTTCCCCATCAAAATGCTCTCCTACCTCTGTTCTTACACCAGTACCACACCTTGATACTGTAGCTTTATAGTGTGTTTTGAAGTTGGGGTACATAAGTCCTCTAACTTTGTTTTTTTGTCAAGATTATTTTAGCTGTTTTGGGTATTATAGATTTATCTGGATCCACATAGATTTTACAATCTAGAATGACAGCAGCAAAATGGCATAGTATCAGCTCCAAACACCCATCTTTCCACAGAAACATCAAAAGATAAACAGGAACTTCCAGAACCAACTTTGTCAGAACTCTGAAAAACAAAGTTTTACATCAACCAAGCATACAATGAATGAAAAAAAAAAAGGCAAATTTAAAATGGTAGCGAAAGCTGGGCAGGCCTGTAATCCTAGCACTCTGGGAGACTGAGGCAGGAGGATCACTTGAACTCAGGAATTTGAGACCAGCCTGAACAAGAGCAAAACCCTGCCACTACTAAAAACAGAAAAGTTAGCCAGGGGTTGTAGGGGTGCTATAGTCCCAGCTTCTTGGGAGTCTGAAGCAGAAGGATTGCTGGAACCTAGGCGTTTGAAATTGCTATGAGCTTAGCTGACACCATGGCATTCTTGCCTAAACAACAGAGTAAGATTCTGCCTTGAAGAAAAAAAAAAAATAGGGAAGCTTTGTTGTATTTTTACTTGCCCTTATTCCATGCCATCAGTAGCACTGTTGAAGACAGCAACCTGCATTCCCAGTGTGGGACCCTGGTCCCTGGTTTGGGGGGGGGGTGCAAAATAGACTTTATTTGCAAGCTATTGTGTTTTATCTATTTTAATCTCTGTGGAGCAACCTGATCGACTGACACACAGTATTCTCTGTTTTGCCAAACTCAGAACGCAGTAGGGAAGAGTGGTAGTTATTGCTTGGAAACATTGTAAGTAGAACAAAAAACCCACAGCTGCTTGGGGCAAAGGATTACATATAGGTGAGGTGTACAATGTAGAATCTACACCCAGAGAAGAGCAGGGGAAAGTTTATTTGAGAAATTAGGTCATTCACAAGTATATATTGGAGAATATAGAAAGCCATTTACATGACCAGGGCAGGATAAGGAAATTATTTATTGATACAAGGACCAAGTCATTGAGAAGCTGTAGCAATTATAAACCACAGAGCTCCTCCAAAATATAGGAAGTATTGACAGATCTGAATGGAGAAATGGTTCTATAGTAATGGTTGGAGACTTCAATACCACACTTTAATAATGCATAAAACATTTAGACAGACAATCAATAGGAAAGGAAACAAAGAACTTGAACCACCTATAAATTCATGAGACCTAACAGACATTAATAGAACACTCCACTCAATAATAGCAGAATATACATTCTTCTCAAATGCATATGGAACATTTTCCAGGATAAACCCATATGTTAGGTCACAAAAGAAATTTCAGAAATTTTGAGATATCAGAAATCATACAAAGTATCTTCTCTGACCACAATGGAATGAAACTAGAAATCGAGAAGGAAAACTGGGAAGTTCACAAATTTGTGGAAATTAAACAACACACGCCCAGTCAAAGAAGAAATCAAAAGAGAAATTGAGAAGATTGCTTTTTTTACATTTTATGGATATAATTATTTTGACAAATCTCTTGTCAAGTGATAAAGTTGTGTGATGGTTAATTTGTCAGCTTGACAGGGACAATGGATACCCAGTCAGCTGTTAAAATATTCTTTCTGGGGCGGCTCCTGTGGCTCAGCGAGTAGGGCGCCGGCCCCATATACCGAAGGTGGCGGGTTCAAGCCCGGCCTCGGCCGAACTGCAAAAAAAACAAAAAAAACAAAAAAAACAAAAAATATATTCTTTCTGGCTATGTCTGTGAGGGTATTTCTAAAAGAGATTAGCCTTTGAATGAGACTGAGTAAAGAAGATTGCCCTCACCAGTGTGGGTGGGTATCATCCCATCTACTAAAGGCCTGAATAGAGGATTGGCGCCTATAGCTCAAGCAGCTAAGGCGCCAGCCACATACACCAGAGCTGGTGGGTTCGAATCCAGCCTGGGGGCTGCCAAACAACAATGACAACTATGACCAAAAAAAAAAAAAAAAGCTGGGCATTGTGGCAGGTGACTGTAATCCCAGCTACTTGAGAGGCTGAGGCAAGAGAATGGCTTAAGCCCAGGAGTTGGAGGTTGCTGTGAGCTATGATGCCACGGCACTCTACCCAAGACAACAGCTTGAGGCTCTGTCTCAAAAAAATAAAAAATAAAATTCTTCTTTAATACAATAAAATAAAAAGGCCTGAATAGAACAAAAAGGGTGGGGAAGGCAAATTTGTTCTCTCTGCTTGAGCTGGGACATCCTTCATTTTGGCCTTTGGCTTTGGGCTGGGACATACTCCTCTGCTTCGTAGGCCTTTGGGCTTGGAATGGAGCTATACCACCAGCTTTCTTCCTTCAGTTTGTAGATGGCAATCCTGAGTCCTCCCAACCTTCATAATCATGTGAGCCAATCCCTCATGGCAAACCTCCTCCTACTTGTCTACCTAGAGACATCCTACTGATTTTTATTTCTTTGGAGAGCCCTAATTCATACAGATTTTGGTGTCGAGAATAGAATTTTAAGAATGAGTTTACTGAATTGGTTCTGGAGTTTTGAAATTTGCTCTGTAACCTGTGTAACCCTGTGGTATAATATGATCAGACTTGAAGATACCAATGACAGTATCCAGTCGCAAAGAGAATGCTGCTACCAGATAGTCAATGGCATTAACTGTTTATAGAGCATGCAGAATGTCTAACTGGATCCTCCTAGTCTAGAAGCAAGGAGCTCAGGAATTCTGTACCTGATACTTTTGAAGATGTTTGGAAAACTAAGAAATCTGACGCCATTGACTACTTGCTCTTTTGTCACTGACATTGCTGAAAATCAGATGCAGTGCCTCAATCCTGTGATTAGCTGGATTATGATGCATGTTGAACTTCCAACCATAGGGTATCTACTGTTAAAGTGAGGCCATTGATAAGGAGATTGTGGGATCCTGTAAGTTGGCATGGGGATGTGTAGGAAGACCCTGATAAAGGTGGGGACGTTGAATCCCTAAATTCTGATGGGTCTTTTTTGCCGATGGTTTCCCCATCCTACTAGTAATGGCTCCCTGCCTACAGTGGTGGATCAGCCTTTCCTCCTCTGAGGGAATAGCCCTGCATTGCCTGAATCAATTGCCATGCAAGATAATGCTGATCCTCCTCAGGACTCACCTGGCCACCCCTCATTGCTTCTAGATTCAAGTTCCATTCGGCCCCTAAAAGGTCAGATGTGGTCCATGAGGAGATGCACCATACTTTAAAAGAACTACTTGAGTTTTCTAACTTATACAAGCAGATGGCCAGGCGCAGTGGCCCACGCTTGTAACCCTAGCACTCTGGGAGGCCAAGACAGGAGGATCACTTGAGCACAGGAGTTTGAGACCAGCCAGAGCATGAGCAAGACCTTGTCTCTACTAAAAATAGAAAAATTAGCTGGGCATTGCTACTCAGGAGGCTGAGGCAGGAGGATCACTTGAACCAAGGAGTGTGAGGTTGGAGTGAGTTATGATGACACCACTGCACTCTAGCTTGGGTGATAGATGAGACCCTGTCTCAAAAAAAAAAAAAATGTAAGAAAGGATATTAAAGGTATGGAAAAAAGATGAGAAGAAACTGAAACTTGGACCAGGCCAGATTCATTGACGTGAGCTCACTAAACAGAGATTGTATATTTCTGTTTGGTTGGTAAAAATGTGGATCAAAAGATGACCCCTTGTGAGTGAACTGGAAATGCCTGACCTGCCTTGATTTAATGTAGATGAAGGGATTCAAAGACTTAGGGAAATTGGAATGATAGAGTGGATTTGTCACTTAAGATCCAATCATCCATGCTGGGACAGACCAGAAGATATAACTTGTACCAATCCTTTGAGAAATTTGTGAGAGGAGCCCTAGCATCCTCAAAGAGCTCTGTGATTGCTCTTCTCTGTAGGCCAGACCTTACAGCAGGAACCATGCAACTGGAAAACCTAAATGCAGTGGGAATAATTGGGTCCAGGAGTGGCAGGGGCCAAATGGTGACACTCAATTGTCAAAAGTCATTGCCATTTGGACAGCAAAGTCAAAGCAGCCATCAGAATAGTCTGACTTTGAAATCTAACCTCTAAGGAAATGGAAAAGGAAAAAGAAATGTTCTGACTTGTGAAGACCTTAGGCTAGTTAATCATGGTGTTCCTAGAAGTGAAATAGCCAAGGAGCCTATTAAATTCTTCTTTTTTTTGGAGACAGAATCTCATTTTGTCATCCTGGGTAGAGTGCCAGGATGAGTTATCATAGCTCATAACCATCTCAAACTCTCAGGCTCAAGTGATCCTCTTGCCTCAGCCTCCCAAGTAGCTAGTACTATAGGTGCCTGTTACAATGCCTGACTATTTTTAAGAGACACGGTCTCACTCTTGCTCAGTCTGGTCTCAAATTCCTGAGCTCAGGCAATCCACCTGCCTCAGCCTCCCTGAGTTCTAGGATTACAGGTGTGATCCACCGCACCCAGCCCTACCAAATTCTTGCTTTATCTGTAAGCAGAAAAAATTTTAGGTCAAATGAACAAATACCTAACTTGAATCATAAAAACAGAGTCATGGGGGTGGCACCTGTGGCTCAGTGAGTAGGGTGCTGGCCCTATATACCGAGGGTGGTGGGTTCAAACCTGGCCTCCACCAAACTGCAATAAAGAAAATAGCCAGGTGTTGTGGCCAGCACCTGTGGTCCCAGCTAACTCAGGAGGCTGAAGCAAGAGAATCATCTAAGCCCAAGAGCTGGAGTTTGCAGTGCACTGTGACGCTATGGCACTGTACTGCGGGCAACAAAGTGAGTCTCTGTGTCTAAAAAAAAAAAAAAACAACCAAAAGAAGTCATGGTCGTGTAATCAATTACAGACATGAGCCAGTTAACAGGACCAGAACCTGTAGAATGAAAGGGAATAGATGTATCCTCAATGAAGGACACTGGTACACCATGGAAAATGTACACTGTGGGCCTTTCCCTCAGTCTTTCCCTAAAGGATCTAGGGGCTTTTTACCAAAGTAACTGTGACATCGGGGAAGGGAAATAGATTTTTTATTAACTCGTGGACACTGGCTCTGTACTGACACCAATTCCAGGAGATGATGTCACTGTGGTCTTTCAAATACAATCAGGATTTACAAAGATCATGGGATCAATGGTGTTTCGGTTCAAGTCCATCTCATGGTGAGTCCCTGAACCCATACTGAGGTTATTTCCCCTGTTCCAAAATACATAATTGGAATAATACTTAACAGCTGGCAGAATCCCAACATTGATTCCCCGACCTGTGGTAAGAAAGACCACATGGAAGCCTTTAGAACTCTTTCCACCTAGGAAAATAGTAAATCAAAAGGAATACGTCATTCCTGGAGCGACTGCGAAGATTAGTGCCAACATCAGGGACTTGGAACATGCAGGGGTTGTGATTTTCACGACATCCCATTCAACTCTTCTATTTGGCCTGTGCAGAAGACAGATGGATCTTGGAGAATGACAGTGGGTTTTCATAAGCTTAACCATGTGGTGACTCTGATCGCAGCTGCTCTGCCAGATGTGTTTCATTGCTTAAAAGCAAATTAACACATCCTCTGCTACACGATATGTAGCTATTAACCTGGTAAATGCCTTTTTTCTCTAAGCCTTAAGTCATTAAGGCCCACAGAAGCAGTTTGCTTTCAGTGGTCAAGGACAGCAATACACTTTCACTGTCCTAATTGGGTGTATCAACTCTCCAGCCCTATGTCCTAATTTGGTTCTTGATCACCTTTCCCTTCCATAAGATATCACTCTGGTCCTTTCCATTAATGACATTATGCAGATTGGACCTAGTGAGCAAGAAGTAACAATGACTGTAGACATACCGGCAAGATATTAGCATGCCAAAGAGTGAGGAATATATCTAAATAAAATCCAGGGTCCTTCTACTTCCGTGAAATTTCCAGGGGTCCACTGGTGTGTGCCATGTCAAGATATCTCTTTAAGGTGAAGGTTAAAGTGTTTCACCTGGCCCCTCCTACAACCCAGAAAGAGGCATAATGCCTGGTGGGGCCTCCTTGGATTTTGGAGGCGATTTCTTCCTTATTTAGTGTGTTACACTGGGCCATTTACCAAGTGACTCAAAAAACTGCTAGTGTTGAGTAGGTCCAAGGACAAGACAAGGCTTTAGAAGAGGCCCAGACTGCTGTACCAGCTGCTCTGCCACTTGGGCTATCGGACTGAGCAGATTTGTCAGTGGCAGATAGAAATGCTATTTAGAGCCTTTGCTGGGCCCACGTAGGTGAATTACACCACAGGCCTTTAGAATTTTGGAGCAAGGCCCTGCCATCATCCTTGGATAGCAACTCTCCTTTTGAGAAATAACCCTTAGCCTTCTACGGGGCTTTAATAGAGAAAGAATGCTTGATCATGGGCCACCAAGTTACCAAGCTGCTCATTACAAACTAGATGTTATCTGACTCACCAAGTCATAAAGTTGGATGTGTCCAGCAATTCAACATTCCATCATCAAACGGAAGTGTTATATACATGAACAGGCCCTAATGAGCCCTAAGATCCCAAGTAAGTTACATGAAGAAGTGGTCCAAATGCCTAAGGTTCTTACTCCTGCTGTTCAGCCTTCTCCCTCTCATCCTGCACCTATGGCCTCATGGGGAGTGTCCTACAGTCAACACAGCAAAAGACTTGGTCCTGGTTTACAGATGGTTCTGCATGATATGTGGGCGCATCTTAAAGTGAACAGCTGAAGCACGTCAACCCCTCTTTGGTTCATCCCTGAAGGACATGGCAAAGAGAAATCCTCCCAATGGGCATAACTTTGGGGAGTACACTTGGTTGTGCACTTTGCTTGAAAGGAGAAATTGCCAGGCATATAATAATATCGATTCATGGGCCAATGATTTGGGTGGATGGTCAAGGACTTGGAATGAACGTGATTAAAAAATTGGAGACAAAGAAATTTGGGGAAGAGGCATATAGATACAATTCTCTGAATGTGTAAAAACCACAAAGATATTTGTGTCCCATCAGAATGCTCAGCAGAGGAGGATCTCCATAATTCAATGGATAGGATGACTCATTTTAGGGATATCAGTAGATTCTTTCCCCAGCCACCCCATCATCATCCAATGGACTCAAAGTAGACATGTTGGCAAAGATAGAGATTGTTCAAGGACTCATCAACATGGACTTTCCACTCACCAGCACCAGCCTGGCTACAACTACCACTGAGTGCCCAATCTACCAGCAGCAGAGACCAACATAAGCCTGTATGGCACCTTTTCCTGGGGGTAATTAGCCAGCTACCTCGTGGCAGGCTGATTACATTGGAGTGCTTCCACCATGGAAGGGGCAGTGTTTTTCTCCTTCCCAGAATAGACACTCTGGATATGGACTTGCCTTCCCTAATACTTTTGCCAAAACTACTATCTATGGACTAATAGAATGCCTTGTCTACTATAATGGTATTCCACACAGCATTGCTTTTGATTAAGGAATTCAACTTCACAGCAAAAGAAATGCAACAATGAGCCCATGTTCTTGGAAGGTATTGGCCTTAGCATGTTCCCCATCATCCAGAATCAGGTGGCTCTACAGAACTATGGGGATGGTCTTTTGAAGAATCATTTACAGTACCAACTATATGGAAGGGCAGGGCAAGGTTCTCCAGAACCACATCCTGAGCCACATGTTTCTTCAATAGCCAGGATTCACAGATCCCAGGAATCAAGGGGCTGGAAATGAGGGTGGAATGACTCACTATTACCACCAGTGACCCATCAGCAAAATTTTTTGCTTCTTGTTCCCAGGATTTTATGCTCTGCTGGCTTACAGGTCTTAGTTCCAGAGGGAAGACTGTTTCTGCCAGGAAACACAAGGATTCCATTGAACTGGAACTCAAGACTGCCATCTGGCCACTAGGGGCTCCTCATGCCTCTAAGTCAACAAACTAAGGAGGGAGTTTTATAGCTGGTTGGGTGGTTGATTTGGACTTCTGGGGGGAAACTGAACCTACTCTATAATGGAGGTAAGCAAGAAAATGTCTGGATTGGAGATTACTTAGGGTGCTTTTAGAATTACCATGTCCAGTGATTAATGTCCCTAGAAAACAACAAACAAATACAGGTAGGACTGCTAATGAGCAGACCCTTTCAGAATCAAGGTTTAGGCTACTCTGCCAGGTATAGAACCATGACCAACTGAGTTGTTTGCTGAAGGCAAAAGGCAGTAGAAGAAGGTAGCTATGAATACTAGCTACAATGGAGTAACCAGGTATAAAAACTAGGACTATAATTGTTCATTTTCATTTTTTGATGAATATGTTTGTATGTGTGTGTATACATACATGTATTAAGCAAAAACACTTGTTTTCTTTCCTTTCTTATTCCTTTATCATATGACATAAGATGTACTGACTTTATATATAATATTTGAGTGTTGTTACTTTAACATCACAGTAATTAAGTTACAGGATATCAGGAGATGAGTAACCATTATTCAAAGACTTTACCTCCTCTTCTTAAGGAGGGGGATTAATGCATTTTCCATATCGTTTTAGGCAGGTTTAGGACTTTGTTATTGTTTTGTTTTGAGATTAAGTATGGTCTCACCACTCAGTCCTGGGTGACAGAGTGACCACTTGCCTCAAAAAAAAAAAGAGGTAGAGCAAGGGAGAATTTTTCTCTGCTTGAGCTGGAACACCCTTCTTTTCCCATCCTTTGACTTCTGCACTTCTACTTCTTGGGCCTTCAAACTTGAACTTGAGACCTACTCCCATTGCCCCCCCCCCCCCAGTTCTTATATCTTTAGATTGGACTGGAACCGTATATGGTACCACCAGCTTTCAGGGGTTCCAGTTCATAAATGGCAGTTCAGGGGACTTTTCAGCCTCCACACTCATATGAGCTAATAACTCATCAAAATAAATCCATATTATGTGTGTGTATATACATATATGGGTGTATATATTATATCTATCTGTATATATATATATTACACATGTATAATATACATGTATATTACACATGTATATATACATATTATATATATATATATATATATATACTACACATGTATACACACACATAAACACACACATACACACATTCAGAGACTGTGAGTCACCACGCCCTGCCTGGTCTTTGTTTTTATGTCACATTGTTTTTTCAAATATTTGGTGATTGATTGTTGGTTGGTCCTTCACATAAGACTAAGGCAGTAGAAATCTTTATAAAACTCTGCATTCTTGGAGGAAGTTGGTTAACTGATAGACCTTTCTTTGGGATGAATGAATAGAGAACTAACTAGTATGCTGGGAGGGGATGTTCCTAACAGCCAGAATGTAAGATTCTTTAATTTAGGATCATTTCCTTTCTTTAGAGAAGACGCTCCAGACTTTTCCCAGAGGAGTTGATGCCAAGTTGTCAGGCTGTCTTCTTACCCAGATAGGGGTGTTACCTCTTCTCTATACAAATTTTCACTTAATCCTTTTGACCAGGCTCACATCTCACTACAGCCCTTTGCTATACCAGGGTTTCTGCATCCAGAGCCCTTCTGGGTCTGTGGGGTCAGTCGTCTTGACTCTGTCCCCAAAGTTCTTTTGATTCTTCCCCTCAATGGTATGTAATTATTAAGCTAATGTGATTATATTCTCACATGGTCCTATATATAACCATCAGACTAAATATAAGATGGCGTGCTGACCAACTCAATCTGAAAATAATTAGCAACATGTAAATATTTTAGGAATCTAGCTATCGCTATACACACTTAGATAATGGGAGCAGAAATACTTTTAATCTAAGTCAAAGTGAGTCACCTAAGAGTGCCGAATATCATTTTCTTGGAATGCCATGGTTACTTTAGTTTAACAGTTCTTCTTTCAAAGTTGCTTCTCTGTTCTCAACAGTAGAACTCTGGCAGCGAATTAAGAGGTCTAGGATTCGAGGAAATTGTGGCTAATTTCTGGTCCCAATCTGGAAGTTAAAACAGATTAATGATTTATTTTAGGACTACTCACACTATTATGTCAGCAATTGTATACAATAACAAAATAATTTATGGGACTTAGGGCAAAGAAATGCATTTAAAATATGGAAAAAAGTCTTAATCAAAAAGTTGTCTCTTTGGTTCAATTTCTTTTTTTGTTTGTTTGTTTTCTCTTTCTTTTGGTTCAATTTCTGATTAAGAGGCATATTATTGAATTATGTCAAATGTAAATAAAATGAAATAAATCACATAAACTTTCACTTTGATATCTTAATTCTAGACTTCCAAACATTTTTAGTACTACATTTTTAATGGACTACTGTAACATTTTGTATCAAACTTCACTTTTCTCATCTCTAAATTCATATCCATTGGAGTTCCCTTATAGTTTTTTCCCTTACAGTTCCTCTTATCTATAAGCACTAACAATTCTACTTATCTAAAAGGTTTGAGTTGAGGGCTTGAGTTGAATACGTAATCACTGTTTAACAATAATCTAATGAACCAAAAGACTGATGTGTTTGAATTATAGCATTGTTAATAAAACTTTTCTGTTACTGGGTGTTTTACTTACATTTAACATTCATGCAATCGTGGTAATATTAGGGATACCCTGATATTATGAAATTAATTAATTTGTCTGAGTTTTCATGGCTTCTATGAGGTGTCCCCCGTCTCTGACTCAGAATTGTCAGGCTCCAAAGTCCCTAATGTTTTCACTGTTCAATTTCACCTTCCTTAACTTCTCAGTAACACTTCAAAAAATAAACATTTCTTAATATTAAGAATGAACAAGATTTCATTCACCTATGAAGTATGACTAGAAATACCATCTCTGGAGAAAAATTAAATTAAATTAAATTCTAGTGTGATCTTTTCTGCAGTCAGTCATCATGATTTCTCAAGGTTTATTATTGAGTCAAATAGCAACTATTGCCTTCCTGAGAATTATATGTATTTCAGGGAACTGGACTAAAGTAGTTTAGAAGTTTAAGAAATCCTATTCAACAGCTCTGAGTGATCTTTATTCTAGGATTTACAAGAGGATTGAATTATACACATATTTAACCAGGTTAATCTAACAAGAAATATTCTGAAAACAACAGGTATTGCCAAGCCTGAACTGTGCTATACAGATTGGGGACACTATGGGAAAAACATGTGAAATGATTATTTGGATTTCTTGCCATTCAACAAAATGCAATTATTGTTCATGTGAATCGTGGTGGTGACTCCTTTGAAAGTCATTATTGAAAAATAAGATACAGAATTGAGAACTATGGAGAAACTTCAACCAACTTGCAGAGATTTCCAAATTCTTTATCCTAAATACGTTAAAGATTTAAAATCATTTAGTATTATCATTCTTTAACAATTTGATTTTCAAGAATAACTTTGTATTTGATCTTTACCATATGTACTGGTTTTAGAACTTAATCTCAGTGTAAGATGCACTCCATATATATTAGGTTTTTTACAATATTTATTATGGAATATATTTATTCTTGGTCAATAATAATATTAACTAACAGTTTTTAAGGCTTATTAAGGTTATACATAGGCAAAATGCTTACATTCTTTCAAAGGCTATCTCAGTTCTATTAGGTAGCCATTATCTTCAACCTGTTTTTTTTTTTTTTTGAGACAGAGCCTCAAGCTCTCACCCTGGATAGAGTGTTGTGGCATCACAGCTCATAGCAACCTCCAACTTCTGGGCTCAAGCGAGTTTCCTGCCTCTGCCTCCCAAGTAGCTAGGACTACAGGCGCTCGCCACAACGCCCTGCCATTTTTTGGTTGCAGCCGGCATTGTTGTTTGGTGGGCCCGGACTGGATTCGAACCCGCCAGTTCAGGTGTACGTGGCTGGTGCCTTAGCCCATTGAGCCACAGGCGCCGAGCCTTTTTTTTTTTTTTGAGGCAGAGCCTCAAGCTGTCACCCTGGATAGAGTGCTGTGGCATCATAGCTCACAGCAACCTCTAACTCCTGGGTTCAAGCGAGTCTCCTGCCTCTGCCTCCCAAGTAGCTGGGACCACAGGCACCCGCCACAATGCCCAGCCATTTTTTGGTTGCAGCCATCATTGTTGTTTGGCGGGCGGGGCTGGATTCGAACCTGCCAGCTGGCACCTTAGCCCGTGGAGCCACAGGCGCCGAGTCTATCTTCAACCTTTTTGAAGATGAGAAAATTGAGGATCAGAGAGTCTAAGGGTGATACTGCTACTGAAAGAATATAGTTCACTTTGGGAAAAGGAGGTCTTCGAATTATTTGGCACCGGAGTGTGAAATACAAGAGCAACTCTCTTCTAAGGGGCCATCTCATCCTCCTGGCTATAAATTCTCTGAAGCCTTCCCCATATCCTCCACTGAGTCTTGTACATAGTCAGTGCTTAAAGGATGTTTCCTAAATAAATGAAATGATATGTGCTGAGAAAATGTTAAACAAGGAAGAATATCTTAAGCAACTATCATAATCATGTGTGGCCTATATTTCATCAAAAACCTTAGCGAACTGATCACTAAATGCAAATCATTGCTAATCCAGATATGCCTATGGCCCTTACAATCTGATCACAAAAACTGAGCAAATGGTTAAGATAAACAATCCAATGCTTTGATAATCAGCTTAATGTTATTTTTTCTTATTCTCTGAAACACACTTCCAGGAATCAGTTTCTTGACTTGAACAAGTGTTTGATTCAATTTCTGCTCCGATTTGTAACCCTTCTCTGTTAGGTCTCTCATAGACCGGCTTTTTTTTGAGACAGAGCCTGAAGCTGTCGCCTTTGGTAGAGTGCTGTGGCATCACAGCTCACAGCAACCTCCAACTCCTGGGCCAGTCTTTTGCCTCTGCCTCCCAAGTAGCTGGGACCACAGGCACCTGCCACAATGCCCAGTTATTTTTTGGTTGTAGCCATGATTGTTTGGCAGGCCCCGGCTGGATGCGACCCTGCCAGCTCAGGTGTATGTGGCTGGCACCTTAGCCATTTGAGCCACAGGTGCCACGCCCACAGACAGGCTCTTGCCTGACTGATTGTTATTTGTAAAAATAATTGCCACCTAAGTATCTCTGAAATCATCTGAATCTCTCTACTGCTACCACTCATCATCTGTTGCTTAAATTGGTTCAACTTGGAGGCACAATGGAATTGCCTAAAGAGTTTTTTTTTTTGCAGTTTTTGGCCGGGGCTGGGTTTGAACCCGCCATCTCCGGCATATGAGGGCGGCGCCCTACTCACTGAGCCACAGGCACTGCCCCGCCTAAAGAGCTTCGAAAACTGTTGATGCCTAAGACCTTCAACCCCCACAAAACCAAGAGATTCTGATTTAATTCTTAATGGGTATAGCCTGAGCAGCCCAATTTAAAAAAACTCCTCAAGCAAAGTAGCCAAGGTTAGGAATCGTTAACCTGGCTTGGTGCTCGTAGCTCAGTGGTTAGGGTGCCCGCCACATACACCGAGGCTGGCAGGTCCAAACCCAGCCTGGACTTGCTAAACAACAATGACAACCATAACAAAAAAAATAGCGGGGCGTTGTGGCAGGCACCCATAGTCCCAGCTACTTGGGAGGCTGAGGCAAGAGAATCACTTAAGTCCAAGAATTTCAGGTTGCTGTGAGCTGTGATCCCACAGCACTCTACTGAAGGCAACATAGTGAGGCTCTGTCTCAAAAAGAAAAGAATCATTAACCTAACTACCACAATTGTCCCCCTGACTCTTCTATTCAATCTTTGCCACACTCTGCTTCCCACCCTGCCCCTCCTTTCTTCTCCACAGTTAATATTTTCAAAACATGATTTCAATCATCTCCTCTGTCTTCCTTGCAATTTCTCAATAGTTTACGTTTTTTCTCAGACTAGACACCAAAAACCTGTCCATGTCCATAAAAGTCTCTGTTCCTCTGGTCTTGCCACATCCTGCCCTATGATCCCTTTTACTTTCTTATTAAGTGTTTTTAGTTTCTCCCACATGTTGTGCTTCTTCTTACCACAGAGCCTTTGCATGACTATACTCTCTGTGAAACAATCTCCCCACTTTTTGCCCAGTTAACTTTTTCTTTTTTTGAGACAGAGGCTCAAGCTTTCACCCTGGATAGAGTGCTGTGGCATCACAGCTCACAGCAACCTCCAATTCCTGGGCTCAAGCGAGTCTCTTGCCTCCGCCTCCCAAGTAGCTGGGACTACAGGCACCCACCACAATGCCTGGCCATGTTTTGGTTGCAGC
>CAUYON010152145.1:0-13551 GCA_963573935.1 Arctocebus calabarensis | reverse complement strand
CCCAAATCTCTCCTCCATGTACCTAAACAAGGCAGCTGAGGCTTGGGGGTACAGGATTAGGCCTGGAAGTCTGCCCTTGTTCTCTGAGGGTCAGTCCCTGACTGTGCCGGGGAGAAGCGTGCTGGTCCCACGTTGCCTGTGGGGTGCTCAAGCAGCTTTAATGTCTCTGTGCTTTGGTGTGTACCCTGCTCTGAGGGAGCAAGCAGTACCCAGGAGGGCCAGTGAGCAGGGGGCTCATGGTCAGAGCACCCCTTGGTTCACTGCAGGTCTGTGAGGGAAGAGGTTTGAGCCACCCGCAGTCTCTGGGAGCCTCTTTGTGGGAGTTGCACCCACAGAGGAGAAGCACCTGTTCCTGGGAGCCTCTTAATTAATTAATTAAGCTCATTAATTTCTTTTGGCAGTTGTGAGAGGGAAAGGGAAATAAGAGTCCAGTATAAACGGAGGAAAGCTCTCCGTCATCTCTGCTCCCCTCTCTGGAAGGAAGCCCACCTAGAATATCCAGACCCTAGGGTCATGCAGATCCCCTGGGACCCGCCAGCCCCCGGTAGCTCTTGCAGTCTGGGCCCAGTGTTTGTGTAGAAACAAGCAAGATGAAAACTAAGGGGCTGAAGCCCCCCCATCTTCTTTTGGCTTCCAGTTGCAAGGTGTCTGGAGAAGCAATATGGCACCTGCCATCTCAGCTTGAGTCTGTGGTGATAAGAAGTGACCCCAAGGACGCTGGCAACCTGGTACTTTGTCCTCAAAATTCCCAGTTCACTAGTGGCCGTAGCTTTTGGGTATGTGAGGGAGGAAAGGCTCTCCGCAGCTCTGGAGACATGTGAGAAGGGAGAGGAAGGGAGAAGCCAATCCCTCCCCCTCCATTTCTGCTGAGCCCTAGGGGATTGGTCTCAGCTGATACCCTGCTAGATTTTATTCTTCCATGCAACTTCTTGTGGAATCTCTGGCAGATTCTGGCACTTTGCTCTCAGAATTACACTCAATCTCTGTTGGTTCTTTTTCTTTCTTTTGAGACAGAACCTCAAGCTGTCCCCCTGGGTAGAGTGCTGTGGCATCACAGCTCATAGCAACCTCCAACTCCTGGGCTCAAGCAAGTTCCTGCCTCCACCTCCCAAGTAGCCAGGACTACAGGCGCCCGCCACAATGCCCGGCCATCTTTTTTTTTTTTTTTTTTGGTTGCAGCCGTCATTGTTTGGCAGGCCTGGGCTGGATTCGAACCCACCAGCTCAGGTGTACGTGGCTGGCGCCTTAGCCGCTTGAGCCACAGGTGCCGAGCCTGTTTGTTCTTTTTCATGTAAAATTTCCCCTTCTTTCAGAGACAATCTGGCAGCTGATGTCTGATCAGTTATCTTGTGTCTTCTCTTAGGCATTTTATATTTTTATAATTATTGCAAATGGGATTACTTTTTTGAATTCTTTTTCAGATTGTTGGCTGTCTGCATATATAAATGCTACCAATTATTGTATGTTGATTTTTTATCCTGATACTTTACTACATTAGTTTATCAGGTATCACTGGTAGTGATTTTAGGTTTTTCTACCTATAAAATTATATAATCTGAGAACAAATGTAATTGACTTCTTTTCCATCCTGATGTCCTTTATTTCTTTCTCTGGACTTATTATTCATTAGGAGTTCCAGTCATATATATATATATGAGACAGTCATATATATTTGAGACAGAACCTCAAGCTGTCACCCTGGATAGAGTGCTGTGGCATCACAGCTCACAGCAACCTCCAATTCCTGGGCTCAAGAGAGTCTCTTGCCTCCACCTCCCAAATAGCTGGGACTACAGGCACCCACCACAATGCCCGGCCGTTTTTTGGTTGCAGCCGTTATTGTTGTTTGGCGGGTCCGGGCTGGATTCGAACCTGTCAGCTCAGGTGTACGTGGCTGGCGCCTTAGCCTGTTGAGCCACAGACGCCGAGCCCATATAATAGTTCTTAATGATTCCTTTATTTTTATAGTATACATTTAATATTTTTGCATATTATGTATTTTTTTCTTTAAGAATGAAGAACTGTAGCATTTTTAGGAGGACATGCCCCGTGGTGAAAATTTCTCTCAGCATTTATTTGTCTAGGGCTCCCTCCCTTCCTGTTTGTATGGTTTCTACTGAAAAGTTTGTTGCCGACTTTAAGCTCCTTTATAGGTTATTTACTTCTTTTATCTTACTGTTTTTAAGATTCGTTCTTTGTATTTCACCTTTGAAAGTCTGGGTTTTATACGCCTTGGGATAGTCTTATCTGGGTTTAAGCTCACATAGTCTCAACTTCCTATACTTGCATATATATATTTTTTCCTTTTATTAAGTCATATACACATATATACATAAATACATTTATGCATCTGTGGGGTACAATGTGTTGATTTTTGTATACAATTTGGAATGCTTACATCAAGCTAATTAATATAACTTTCACGTGTACTTGCATATTTATATCTTCCTCACTTTTGTAAAGTTTCCTGTTATTATGGCTATGGATAAGTGTTCTGCTTCCTGCTCTTTCTCACCTCCTCTTGAACGTCAATGATTTTTAGATTCAATCTTTTGAGGTAATTTTCTATATCCTGTACGTGGTCTTTATTCCTTGAAATTGATTTAGTTTTTGTCCTCTGATGGCATGTTTCAAATGGACTGTTTTTTTTTTTTTTGAGACAGAGCCTCAAGCTGTCACCCTGGATAGAGTGCTATGGCATCACAGCTCATAGCAACCTCCAATTCCTGGGCTCAAGCGAGTCTCCTGCCTCCCCCTCCCAAGTAGCTGGGACTGCAGGCACCCGCCACAACACCCAGCCACTTTTTGGTTACAGCCGTCATTGTTGTTTGGCGGGCCCGGGGGCTGGATTCGAACCTGCCAGCTCAGGTGTACGTGGCTGGTGCCTTAACCTGTTGAGCCACAGGCGCCGAGCCTCAAATGGACTGTTTTTAAGCTCACTGATTCTTTTCCCTTCTTGTTTCAGTCTGCTGTTGATAGACTCTATCAATGAACTTTCAGTTTAGCAAATGTATAATTATGATGGCTGGTATTCTGACTACTCAAGAAAGAATATTGATAATGTGAAGTCTACTTTTTTGCAGGTAAACAAAATAGTGTTTATGTCATTAATGATGTCATTTTCTACTTACTTTAAGAAAATCTTTATTTTTTTTTCAATGTGGCTTTGGAATCTCAGCAAATACCATTCTTCTTTATTTGCAAATCTCCACACTCCTTCTGGATGTCACACCTAGGCCCTTCAATGTGATAACCTGTCACTTGGCCTTTGTCCACATCGTGATGCTACTTACTGCAATGGTTTTTGCATCTCCAGACATGTTTGAATTACTGGGTTGTCAGACTGACTTTAAATGTAAGGCGTATTTCTATATGAACAGGGTGATGAGGGGACTCTCCATATTCACCACCTGCATCCTAAGTGTGTTCCAGGCCGTCATTATCAGCCCTACAACTTCCTGGTTGGCAAGATTTAAACATAAATCCAAGAATTATATTGCATGTGTTTTCTTTTTCCTATGGTCCCTCAGTTTGTCTTCCAGTTGTAATGTGATCTTCTACACTGTGGCTTACTCCAATATGACCCAAAACAATCTAATAAAATTAAGCAAATACTGCTCACTAATCCCCATGAACTCCTTCATTAGGGCTCTTTTTTTCACTCTTACAACATCCAGGGACATTTCCTCCATAGGAATTATGTTGCTCTCAAGCACATACATGGTGATTCTCTTATCCAGGCACCAGAGACAATATAAGCACCTTCATAGTATCAGCCTCTCCCAAAGAACCACCCCAGAAAAAAGAGCCACTCAGACCATCCTGCTGCTGGTGAGTTTCTTTGTGGTCATGTACTGCCTGGACTTCATCCTCTCATTCTCCTCAGTCCTATTACTGGCATATGACCCAATGATCCTGAGTGTCCAGACACTTGTGGTCAATGTCTATGCCACTGTTAGCCCGTTGGTGCTAATCAGTTCTGATAAGAAGATGATTAACATCCTGCAAGATATGAAACAGAAGTGTCTTCAATTTTTAATAAGTTAATGATGCAAAAAAATCCTGAATAAGATTTTTCTGCCTGTCAGTTAAAATATTCAAGAAGTAGAGAATTGATTTGATTTATATAAAATACATGGAGTTGCACTTTTAATATATTGGGATTAATGCTGGCAAACACTGTTAAATTTTGTTTAGTTTTGTGTCCACTATAATTGTAATTTGATATACTCACATCAAACATTTCACTCTTGATTTCTGATAGTCTGAAATTCACCTAAGAAAAATTTCTTTCTTCTAAGAGTGTACTCTTAAGAGGCTCTTACTCAAAAATAAATCTGTTGGGCCGGGCGTGGTAGCTCACCCCTGTAATCCTAGGACTTATTGAAGCTGAGATGGGTGAATCCCTTGAGCCCAGGAGTTAAAGACTACCCTGAGCAACAGCAAGACCCTGTCACTACTAAACATGGAAAACAATTAGCCAGGTGTTTTGGCAGGTGCCTGTAGTTCCAGCTACTTGGGAGGCTGAGGCAAGAGAATCACATGAGCCCAAGAGTTTGAAGTTGTTATAAACTATGACGTCATGGCACTCTACCCAGGGCAACAGAATGAGATTGTGTCTCCAAAAAATAAATAAATTGGGTGGCACCTGTGGCTCAAGGAGTAGGGCACTGGCCCCATATAATGGAGGTGGTGGGCTCAAACCCGGCCCTGGCCAAAAACTGCAAAAAAAAAAACAAAAAACAAAAAAACCCCAAAAAACCCAAAATAAAAACAAACAAACAAAAAATAAAATAAATAAATAAATAAAAGTAACTAACTTAATAAATCTATCATTATTTTTACTTTTAAAAATATTTCAATTTATACTTATTTATTAAAGATATTTTACCTGAGCATTATGTAGGTTAAGTATATATTCATTTAACACTCAATATCTGGTTGGGCATGGTGGCTTACACCTGTAATCTTAGCAGTCTGGAGGCCATGGCTGGTGGATTGCTTGAATTTAGGAGCTTGAGACCAGCCTGAGCAAGAGTGAGAACTGTCTCTAAAAATAGCCGGGCATTGTGACAGGTGCCTGTAATCCCAGCTACTTGGGAGGCTGAGACAAGAGGATCACTTGAGCCCAAGAGTTGAGGTTACTGTGAGCTATGATACCCTAGCACTCTATCCAGAGTGACAGAGTGAGACTCTGTCTCAAAAGCAAACAAATAAACAATGGCAACAACAAAAACTCCAGATTTGTTTTTCTCGTATACAGTTTGTGCAAATTTTGCTCTCGCTTTTTAGATATTTCTTTCTCTCACAATTATTTTAAGCTTTTATTCTGTCTATGTTATGTAGTATGGCTATTATTTTTTATTTTATTTATTTATTAATATTTTATTGGTATACCACATCAGAGGTATGTGGCATATACATCAATAAATTTAAGAATTCATGCCTAATGTTTTATTTTATAAATATACAAGTCTTTTTTCTCCTAATTTTCCTTATGTTTATATATTTTAGGGAAACTATTACAGATATTTTATTTCTTCTCACCTTGTCTTCAAATATGTATATTTATATTTACCTTTTGCATCATTTTTTTAACTTTATTCAAATTAATGTGAGAGTATAATATTTAGGTTACGTTGTTCTCACTTCCCAGATAAAGTTCCATTTGTAGAAGATTCCCTCACCCTGGGGCATGGTATACACCCTCACAATGTGGAATGACCCTCTTCTCTTCTTTAAACATCATCATTTTATAGAAATAACATCAATGTAGGTTCTCCATTTAATATAGAAGTTAACTGAAGAATCTTGTATTTAATTTGCATGTGGCCAGAAATTACTTGTTGGTTACACTTTTGTAGTTTTAATTGTCATTTCAGAGTGCCTGAAAAAGATGGCCTGTTGCGATTCTGCTTTCATGGATTTAATGACATTTTAAAGGCCTAACATTATAATTTGAATTTTTTATATTTTAAAACAATGTATATTATGTCTGTACTGGTCAATATTGCCATTTGTCTTCATGCTTAATTAGCCAATGTTTCTAATAAAGTTAATTAACACACTTTATATAATTTTTGTATACCAAGACAATTGATTTTCTATAATGGTTTGGTAGAAACTAATATTGATGTTTTTATTTCAGATTAATATAAGGGTATATATGAGTAGGTTACATTGTTTGTGTTTGTTAAGTAAAGTCCGACTTGTAGTTGAGACCTTCACGTGGGGGGTGTGCCACATCCTTCTCCTTTGTACTTCTTAGCTGAGCGCTTACTAAACCTCTTCCCCTCTTCTTCCTTAGAATTTGGGTTTTTCTCTTATGTGGGTATGTAGTTTTTCATCTACTAGTTTCAATACTATTAGTATTGAGTACACTGGATGCTTGCCGTTCCATTCTTGGATTGTTTTGTTTTGTTTTGTTTTTGAGATAGTCTCACTCTCACCCTGGGTAGACTTCTGTGGCATTATCACAGCAACCTCAGATTCTTGGGCACAAGAGGTCTTCCTGCCTCAGCCTCCCCAGTGTCTGGGACGTACTTTTTCCTGTTTTTGGTAGAGATGGGGTCTCTCTTTTGTTCAGGCTGGTCTCAAAGAAATCCACCTCCCAGAATGCTAGGATTACAGGCGTGAACTACCTCACCTGGCTTCTATACTTTATTTCAGAGGATGTTTTCCTAACCTCTCCAAGTAAATACAAAAGCTGTAAAGTCTCTTTCTTTCCAGCTGAATAGTAAGTATTCCATGGTATGCACACTGGCACTCTATCCAGAGTGACCGAGTGAGACTCTGTCTCAAAAGTAAACAAACAAACAATGGCAACAACAAAAACTAAAGATTTGTTTTTCTCCTGTACAGTCTGTGCACATTATTTATTATCACAGCTTATTTCTCTATTATGGGTTGATGGCCACTTGGGTTGTTTCCACACCTCAGCAATTATGAATTGAGCTCCTCTGAACATTTGAGTGCCAATGTCCTTATGGTAGACTATTTGTTTTTTCTTGTGGGATTATGGAATCAAGTCTACCTTTAGACGTTTGAGAATTCTCCACAGTTCTTTCCAAAAATACTGTACTTGTTGGCAATCCTACCAAACCTGTGTAAGTGTTCCCTTTTCTCCACACACAGAGCAGCATCTGCAACTCGGGGACTTTGTGCTGTGGGCTTTTCTCACCGACATTAATATCTCAAGGTGGTTTTTATTTGCATTTCCCTGATGACTAGGGACAATGAGCATTTTTTCTTGTGTTTGTTAACCATTTGTCTGTCTTTTTTTTTTTTTTTTTTTGTAGAGAAAGAGTCTCACTTTATTGCCCTCTGTAGAGCGCCGTGGCGTCACACAGCTCACAGCAACCTCCAACTCCTGGGCTAAGATGATTCTCTTGCCTTAGCCTCCCGAGTGGCTGGGACTACAGGTGCCCGCCACAACACCCAGCTATTTTTTGTGGCAGTTTGGCTGGGGCCAGGTTTGAACCTGCCACCCTTAGTATATGGGGCCAGCATCCTACCCACTGAGCCACAGGAGCCACCATGTCTGTCTTCTTGGGAGAAGGTTCTGTTCACTTCTCTTGCCTAGTAGTAAAAGGGGTTATTTCACATTTTCTTGTTAATAATTTTGAGTTTTCTGTAGATGCTGGTTATTAAGCATTTGTCAGATTCATAATATGTGAATATCTTCTCCCATTCTGAAGTTTGTCTATTTGCTTTAACTGTTGTGTCCTTAGCTGCTCAGCTTTTAAACTTGATCATATGTTGCAGGAAGTGCTCGGGCTGGAGTTGCACAGATAAGACCGGCAGAATGTACAGAGGAGCAGAGGGCTGTAGCTCTCTCAGGCATGCAGCGACCCCAGTTTATTTCTTACTCACTTATATACCCTAACAATATAGCATTCTGCACATACACCTACACATTCGTAATCTAATTGTAGATCAGCTGGCGTCAATTGGTCCAGATAATTCTTAAAATTACAATACAATAAATTCACAAAAAAGTCACGAGCCTTATTTATCTCTTTTTGCTTCAAAGAACAAAGTATTCATCTGTAAAGAACAAATGTAATCATTAACTTAGCTGCACATTAACCTTATCTTGATTTACCACTCCTCAGGTCTCTTCCAGGAAGTTCCTGACCACAGCATCCTCTATTTTCAGTGCCTGCCTCCTACTAGATTAGTTTTGTAATCTCTCTGGAGGGTCCTCAAAGGAATATCCCTTCCTGCAGACCTTGAGACATTTTCAATCAAGGACAAAGTTATGGCAGCCTTTAATGTGGCTCAACTACAATCATATCCCATTTATTTATTTTTGTTGTTGCTGCAAAACCAACGGGATCATCTTCAGAGAATCTTTCCCTAGGCCACTATCATTACGAGTTTTTCCCCACATTTTCTTCTAGAGTTTTTATTGTTTTGTGCCTTATATTTAAATCTTTCCCCCTTCTTGAGTCATTTTGTGTAAGTAGTGACAGGTGCAAGTCCAGTTTCAGTCTTTTACCTGTGGCTAACCAGTTCTTCCAGCATCATTAATTAAGTAGGGATTCTTTTCCCAGTTTATGGTTTTTTTTGGTTTATAAAAGATCAGATGGCCATATGAGGCTGGTTTAACTTTGTTTTAGTATCTTATGAATGGAAAAACTAATTTTATTTATTTTATTTTATTTCATTTCATTTCATTTTGAGACAGAGTCTCACTATGTTGCCCTCAGTAGAGTGCCAGGCATCACAGCTCACAGCAACCTCCTACTCTTGGGCTTAAGTGATTCTCTTGCCTCAGCCTCCCAAGTAGCTGGGACTACGGTGCCCAGCACAGCATCCAGCTACTTTTTTGTTGCAGTTGTTTAGCTGGCTCAGGCTGGGTTTGAACCTGCCACCTTTGGTGTATGTGGCTGGTGCCGTAACCACTATGCTACAGGCACTGAGCCGGAAAAACTAATTTTTTTTTTTTTTTTTTGAGACAGAGTCTCAAGCTGTCACCCTTAGTAGAGTGCTGTGGCATCACAGCTCACAGCAATCTCTAATTCCTGGGCTCAAGGGAGTCTCTTGCCTCCGCCTCCCAAGTTGCTGGGACTACAGGCCCCCACCACAACGCCCGGCTATTTTTTGGTTGCAGCTGTCATTGTTGTTTGGCGGGCCTGGGCTGGATTTGAACCTGCCAGCTCAGGTGTACATGGCTGGCGCCTTAGCCCATTGAGCCACAGGCGCCGAGCCAGAAAAAACTAATTTTAATAAAACTTTATAAGCAACTTGGGTATGGTGCCTCAAGCCTGTAATCCTAGCACTCTGGAAGCTGAGGCAAATAGATTGCTGGAGCTCATGCAATCTGGAGTTCAAAATTAACCCAAGCAATAGTGAGATCCTGATTCTACTAAAATAATAGAAAAATTAATCAGGTGTTGTGGTGGCCTCCTATAGTCCCAGCTACTCGGGAGTCTGCGGCAAGAGGATCACCTGAGTCTAAGAGTTTGACATTGATGTGAGCTATGATACCAGGGCACTCCACCCAGGACAACAGAGTGAGATTATGTCTCAAAAAAAATACTGGAGTATCCAGAAACAGAACTATGAATGTACAGATAATGATGGGGGTGCCACTGCAGTAATTAGATATCCACATGGAAAAAAAAAATGAAACTGGGGACTGGGTGCCTGTGTTCAATGGTTAGAGCACCTACCTTGTGCACTGGGGCTGATTGGTTCGAACCTGGCCTGGGCCTGGTAAAAAGAAAACAGCAACAACAACACAACAACAACAACAAAAGAAAACAGCAACAACACTCTACTTTTTCTAATATATTTTGAGAAAAAATAAAATTGAACTTTTATCACATACTAGATATAAAAACTTATTCCAGGTGGATGGTAGATCTAAACGTGAAAGGAAAAAAGGAAAAATGAAACACTACAAACATCTAAGAAAAAGTACAGAAAATAATTTTAATAGACAAGAATAGGGAAAAATTCTTCAAAAGGACTCATATTCATTAAGCATAAAGGAAAGGATTGCTAAATTGGGCAACATTAAAATAAGAAATGATCATTGAAAGACACATAAGCATGAATAAAAGCAAACTATATATAAGAAAAATCTATTTTGAAGGCATGTAACAGACAAAAGGATCTAATCAGTAGTATGAAAAGAACTACAAATCAATTACAAAAATACATAATCCAGTAGGAAAATGGTAAGAGACTTGCAAAGGTACTTCACAAAAGAGAAATGCAAAATGGCCAATGAAAGTGCAAAAAGGCTATAATCCTAGCACTCTGGGAGGCTGAGGTGGGTGGATTGCTTGGGCTCAGGACTTTGAGACCAGCCTGAGGACAAACTGAGACCCCATCTCTACTAAAAATAGAAAAACTGAGGCAAGAGAATCACGTGAGCCCAAGATTTGGAGGTTGTGAGATATGATGCTGTGACACTTTACCCAGGGTGACAACTTTAGACTCTGTCTCAAAAAGAAAAAAATGCAAAAAGATGCTCAACTTTATTGATATTCAGAAAAATACACATTCAAATCACAAGGGGTTAACACCACAGACACATCAGAATAGCTAAAATTAAAAAGACTGGAAATACCAAATGCTGAAGATTTGTAGTGCTCTACAACACTTGAACTTCTGTATCTTGATGCTGGGTAGGAAAACTGGTAAACTGCTTTGGAAAATTTTGGACATTAAATATGCACATACTATGTATGATCCAGCAATTTCATGCCTACCTATATTGACATGTTACATGTGTATAACAAAAATTTTATTGAAAAGATTCATAGTAGCATTACAGTAATAAACCCAGACTGGAAACAACCCAGTATCTATTAATAGTGCAGTTAATAAATAAATTATAGCATGTGAATACACTGAAATACTATACAACATTAAAAATGTATGAATACTTTCATTATCTACAATAATATGAATAAATTTAGCATTCATCATGTTGAATGAATGCAGATAGACACAAGAGTACATGTGTGTGATTTAATTTTCTTAAAAGGTCAAAAGTGGCTGGGTACAGCGGCTCACACCTGTAATCCTAGCACTCTGGGAGGCTAAGGCGGGTGGATAGCTTTAGGTCATGGGTTCAAGACCAGTTTCAGCAAAAAAGTGAGACTCCCATATCTACTAAAAATAGAAAAACTGAAGCAAGAAGATCACTTGAGCCCAAGAATTGGAGGTTGCTGCGAGCTATGATGTCACAGCACTGTAACCAGGGTGATAGCTTCAGACTCTGTCTCAAAAATCAATCAAAAGTATTTGTGGAATTTTAAGTGAAAATAAGTTTTTTTCTTTGGAAAAAATGAAGGAGGTAGTAATTGGAAAGAAATGTTGGGCGGGGTTTTTTTGCCATGCTAGGAATGTTTGAAATGCCCAAATGATTTTCTAGCCAGTTAATCATTCCTGATTAAACCCCTGGGTAACCTAAGAATATAATTTTATTGTATTAATATAACAATTAAATATCTAACAGCCAATATTATTTCTGATACAGTGTTAGCAAAAGAAGTACAAAGGTGTGGCGCCTGTGGCACAGTGGGCAGGGCACCGGCCCCATATACCAAGGGAGGCAGGTTCAAACCTGGCCCTGGCCCGATTGCAACAAAAAGTAGCCGGGTGTTATGGCGAGCACCTGTAGTCCCAGCTACTCGGGAGGCTGAGGCAGGGGAATCATCTAAGCCCAGGAGTTGGAGGTTGCTGTGAGTTGTGTGATACCACGGCACTCTATCGAGGGTGATAGAGTGAGACTCTATCTCTATCTACAAAAAAAAAAAAAAAAAAAAAAAAAGAAGTACAAAGGTGTAACACATCATCTATGCCCGTAGAATCCAGCTAAAATTGATTCTAACTACATTAAGCTGGTACAGACTGGTTCACATGGATTAATCCATTGCACATTTCTCCATACAACCTCAAATTGCTTCAAATAATTTAAAATTGATCCAGGCTAGATGCAGTGCCTCAGAACTGTAATCTGAGCACTCTGGGACGCTGAGGCAGATGGATCCTTGAAGCTCATGAGTTCAGCCTGAGCAAGAGCAAGACCATCTCTACTAAAAATAGAAAAAAAAGGCCAGGTGTGGTACCAAGGGTGACAATGTGAGACTCTGTCTCAACTAAATAAATAAAAATAATAAAAATAAAATAAAATAAAAAATAAAAATAGAAAAGAACCTAGCCAGTGTTTTTGGCAGGTGCCTGTAGTTCCAGCTCCTCAGGAGGTTGAGGCAAGGATCACTTAAGCCCAAGAGTTTGAGGTTACTGTGAGCTGTGATGGTAATAGAGGGTAATAGAGTTATAATCTATCTCAAAAAAAATTTTTTTTTAATTGATCAAAACTGTCTCTTTATACAATTAATATTTGACCTTCAGAGTTGACACTCTTATTCACTTTTTACAGATGATGAAATAAAGTCTCAGAAAGACAATGTAGAATAAAAGAAAGAAAAGAGATCTGTATAAGTTTTGGCATCAGACTACCTATCTCTACCACCTACTGTGAACCAAGGCACATGAGCTAACCACTCTAACTCTCATCTTTGAAAGTGGTAAAATAGGCTCAGCGCCTGTGGCTCAAGTGGCTAAGGCGCCAGCCACGTACACCTGAGCTGGCGGGTTCGAATCCAGCCTCGGCCGGCCAAACAACAATAACAGCTGCAACCAAAAAATGGCTAGGCGTTGTGGCGGGCACCTGTAGTCCCAGCTACTTGGGAGGTGGAGGCAGGAGACTCGCTTGAGCCCAGGTATTGGAGGTTGCTGTGAGCTGTGATGCTAGAGCACTTTACCTGGAGGGACAGCTTGAGGCTCTGTCTCCAAAAAAAAAAAAAAAAAAGAGGTAAAATAATAGTACTTACCTAATAGAATTATTTTAAGGACTAATTAAGATATTGCATGTGCAGCATCTAGTCCAACGCCTAAGCATTTAATGCAGGAAGGACTCAATAAATATTTGCTGCTAGTAACTCGTATTAACTTCACTAGTTAGTATAAGACAGGCTATATCATGGCAACAAATGAACCCCAAATATCAGTGACCTAACACAACAAAGCTTTGTTTTTTACTTATTTCAGGCTCAGAAGAGTCAGACAGCTTTTCTTGGCACCTTTCCTATTGTGACAACTTGGGATTTTGGCTAGTTCCTTTTTCTTTTTTTGAGTCACAGTCTCAAGCTGTTGTCCTCGGTAGAGTGCCATGATATCATCATAACTCACAGCAACCTCCAACTCTTGGACTCAAGCAATTCTCTTGCCTTAGTTTTTTCTATTATTATTATTATTTTTTTGTATAGACAGTCTCACTTTATCACCCTCGGTAGAGTGCCGTGGCATCACACAGCTCACAGCAACCTCCAACTCCTGGGCTTAGGCGATTCTCTTGCCTCAGCCTCCAGAGTATCTGGGACTACAGGTGCCTGCCACAATGCCCGCCTATTTTTCTGTTTTTTGCAGTTTGGCCAAGGCTGGGTTTGAACCCGCCATCTTCAGTATATGGGGCTGGTGCCCTACTTGATTAGCCACAGGCACTGCCCTATTTTTATTATTATTTTT
>CAUYON010152144.1:0-10295 GCA_963573935.1 Arctocebus calabarensis | reverse complement strand
TGGGTGGAGCCTGTGGCTCAAAGGAGTAGGGCACTGGCCCTATATGCTGGAGGTGGCGGGTTCAAACCCAGCCCCTGCCAAAAACTGCAAAAATAAACAAACAAAACAGAGGCGGCGCCTGTGGCTCAGTGAGTAGGGTGCCGACTTTATATGCTGGAGGTGGCGGGTTCAAACTCAGCCCCAGCCAAAAACTGTAAAAAAAAAAAATACAGTCAGGCATTTTGGTGGGCACCTATAGTCCCAGCTACTGGGGAAGCTGAGGCAAGAGAATCACTTAAGTGCAAGAGTTTGAGGTTGCCGTGAGCTATGACCCCACAGCACTCAACCCCAGGGCAACTGAGTGAGACTCTGTCTCAAAAAAAAAAAAAAGAAGAAGACCTTTTGAAGTTCATTGTGGAGAATAGCGAGGGTCTGAGTGGGCTCAGGAAGGATGGGAGGCAGAGGAATAGTGACAAACCCAGAAGGGTGCTAGGGGAGCAGGAGGCCTCAAGTGGTCCCTGCAGGGGCTGGCCCGGCAGGCAGTGTGGGTCTCCCGTGGAGTGTTCGCCCAGGCTCCTCCCGGCCACTCAGGCCAATGGCAGCTCAGCCCCTGATGCAGGCCAGCCCTGTTTGGGGCCTGTGAAGGCAGCATGAACTCAGGAGAGAAATCCTTGCCCTCTCGGGAGAAGGCAACGGTAGACGTGATAGACACAGAGTGTGGTATGTGGGGAGGAAAAAGAAAGTGGGGAGGTATCAGGCAGTGGGTTAGAATCATGGAGAGGGGACAGGGAGGGCCCCCCTGGAAGGAGCCCTCTGTGCCAAGCCCTGAAAGGAGTGAGGAGCAGGAGCTGCGAGACTGAGGAAGAACTTCCCGGGGAGCACCAGGGTGAACCTGGGAGGGTAGAGGCCGGCAGGGTGGAGGTGCCTGGGGCCCCAAGATCTTTATAATGCCTGGGCTTCTCTGAGTGATGAGGGAGCCTTTGCAGGCCAGGACATGGCTGACCCTCTCCAAAGGGTCCCTCTGGCTGCTGCATGAAAAATAGACTGCAGGCAGCAGGTGCAGAAGTCGGGGAGCAGGGAGACAGTTGGGGTGAAGATCCAGGTGATAGGCAATAGAGGCTGGTCCAGGAGGCCCCAGGGATGGTGAGGAGAGCTGGAAGCTGAGATGTGTTGGGAAGTCAGAGCCCATGGGATTTGCTGCTGCAGGGATGTGGGATGTGTGAGAGAGAGAATCAGAGAGGCAAAGGCAGAGAGACAGGGAGTCGGAGAGACAGACAGAGAGAGAGGAAGACAGTCAGGCTGTCAGCACGTGTTTGGTCTGGCTGGCCACAGACAGGACAGAGTTGCCATTCTCTGGGATGAGGAAGGTTGGGGGAGGCACGGATCAATGTGCAAACACTGGGAAGTCAGAAGGGAGCCAGTTAAGCTGGGAAAGCTGATATATGACTTTGGGGCTCAGGGGAGCCCCAGGTTGTTAATATCAGCATGGAGGTTGCCAGCAGGACCTGTCTTTGAAGGCAGCCAGGGAGAATGGAAAGGAACAGGAGACCAGGGGATGAACCCACAGTCCTCACCCTGAGAGCTGGGAGAGAAGCAGAAAAGGGCTGAGAAGGGGAATCTGGGAATATGGTGGAACGTGTTAGGAGGAGGAAGGTGTCAGCCCCTTCCAGTGCTGCTGAGGGGCCTGGGTGAGGAGGGCTGAGAGATGGTGCTGGGTTTGGCCAGTGAAGTGGGAGGGGACAAGTAGGGGAGAGTGACATAGGGACAGTGAGGCTAGGCTGTAGGGGGCTAGAGAGTGATGGGACAGTAGAGGAGGGGTGTTAAGGTCGAGCCCGGAGAGAGGGAAACGTTGAGTTCTCTGAGGAGGATAGAGGTGCTAGAACAGCTCTCAGCAAGAGACAAGGGTCCCTGAATCCTCCCCATGACTAGGCAGTGAGCCATATTATCATCCCCACTTTACAAACGTGGAAACCGCAGCCCAGAGAGGTTGGTTCTCCTGCCAAGATCATATAGCTGGGCAGTGATGGCGAGGTGGCAAGTCCCAGAAGCTCTGCCATACCCTTCACCAGCCTGGGCTGTTATCCTGAAAGTTTCACTTACTATTCTCAGTTCACAGAGCAGGTTAGAGACCAAGGTATGAGGTAGATTTGACAGGCTGTGGGGGGAGGTGTCAGGATGACTCCCAGCTCTCAGCACCATCTTCTGGGGCTTCAGGGTTGCCTGGGCTGGGAGCTGAGAGAGGAACAGGTTTTAGATGTTGAGCTCAGTCTGGGAGCTATATGAGTTTCCCCACCTATAAAATGAAGCTATTCATGGAGTTGACCTCAGGTAGATATTGTGAGATTCAAACCAGTCAGGGTCAACAGAGATCTTAGAAGAGGGCCCAGCACGCAGCCGATGCCGGGTCAGGTGTGCGTTCTCATTATTCTGAGTCTGTCCAGTTGGATGCACAGTGGGACTTCCAGGCAGCAGAGTGCACAGCAGCTGGCTCACAGGTGGGCCTGGCAGGATGAGAAGGACCACCTTGACCCTCTGGAGGCCTCCTGAAGAAGCCTCAGCTACTCATTTAGCCCCTGGCTTTGAAGGCCCAGACTTTAGGGGACCCCAGGAATCTTTAAGAAGCCCCAAGGTGGGGCTTTGGGGGGCTGAGAAAGGAAGGGAGAGAGGCTTCCCTGCCAAAGGCTATTGTAAGATGAGGGTTCTGATTCTCACTCTACAGCGGCAGTGGCAGTAAAATGTGCTTTGTGCCCTGCTCACTCAGAGCAGATGGCATGAATGAGCCCTGAGAATGGAAGTCAGGAGAGTTAGACACCCCACCTCCTCTGCCCTAATTTGCTGTGTGAACTCAAATAAGTAGCCTGACCTCTCTGGGCTTTGTAAGGCTGGGATGATATAAGGCTGCCTGCAGATGGTTGACTCTGTCATTATTCAGATTGTATCAGGTGGGGCGTCTCCAGCTGCACCTGAGACATTTTACTGCTTTGAACACATGTTTCTCTCTGCCAGGGCAGGAAAGGGGCTGCAGAGAGCAGGATGCAGGGTCCCATCTTGGGGCAGTCCTTCCCCAGGCAACCTCTGAGGTACCAGGAGTGGCATTTTGGATGATTCACATTCCATTAGTGTAGGAGAGAGAAGCTGTGGGTCTCATTTCCAAGTGTCCTCATTTTACAGATGAACAAACTGAGGTTCAGAGGAAATATGACTCACCTACCCCTGGAGTTTTCCTCTTGCCACAAACCAGGCCACCCTGAGAAGCTGGCTCTTGGCATGCAGACATCAGCTCCTCGAGGGTGTCCACTAGCCTCCGACCCAGTGTGGAGCCCCTCCCACATGTCAGGCCTTATCCTGGCTCCAGGGATGCTAAGAAGGCTCAGAGGAGGTCGTGGCCTCCTCTAGTGAAAAAGACATATGTGAATAGAAAGCAGAAGTTGACACCACGGGGACAACCAGCAGGGAGAGATTCCCTCTGACCTATGGATCTGGGGAGGCTTCCTGGAGGAGAAGCACCAGCAATAACTGTTGTCATTTTTTGAACAGTCCCTTGGGCTTTGGGGCATAGATTACTACATCTTCCTGGTCCCCAATGAGGTAGACACTACCATTTTTACCCAGGAGAAGACTGAGAATCAGAGAGCTAAAGTGACATGTCCAGGACCACATGGCTTCCGAGAGGGGCCTGAGCCCCCCATCCCTAAGACCCACCATCCCCAGGCCAAGGAGGCAGAGAAAGACCCCCATCCTAACAGCCTTAACCCAGGAGGCCCAGGTCTTCCTCAGGCCTCATGTCCCCAGCACCCAGTTTCACTTCCTAAAACACAGACCTATTTTGGATCCTGCTGACTTCCTTTCTCACCATGGCCGTTCGGGTTCTAAGGACTGGGCAACTGTAGAATGGACCTGGTGCCCCAGGCCTTTCCCAATGCCCCTCTTACACCACCCTGGAGCAGGTGGAACGTTTGGACTGCCCACCGCCTCCTCCCTGCTCCTGCCCTGCCTGTTGTGGGGAGGGAAGGGGACTGACCACAGAGGGCTTGGCAGGAGCCACTGCCCTATTAGCCTCCCCCTAGGGCCCCTGCCACACACCAACTCAGAGGTTCTGCTCCCACACCCAGGCTGAACCGGACAGACTGGGAGGCTTGGGCCTGGGTCCAAATCCTTGCCCCACTGTATCCTGGTCTTGTGACCTCGTGCAAATTGTTTCCCTCCCTGAACCTCAGTTTCCTTCTTGTGGCAAGAGATTAAGGTGACCTCTCACCTGGAATTGTTAGGAGAAACACTCATGATCCAGTCAAGTTTAACAACGTGTAGTTACTAAGCATCTATTATGCTATGTGCTGAACACTGTCTTTGACACAGGCAACTCAAAAGAGACTTGTCCTCAGGAAGCTGAAATCTAGCAGCATGTGAGCTGAGAATAAATAACATGAATAAGTCAATTAAATGGTTTGTTAGAAAGTGATACAAATTTTGGAGTAAACCAAGCCAAAAGAGGTATGAGTATGTATGGGCGGGGATGTGAGGCCAACTTAAATGGAGGGGTCAAGAGAGGCATCTGATGACAGAGATGACAGTGCAGACTTCCGGGGAAGGCCCTTCCAGGTGGAGGTCACAGCACGTGCAAATGGGGGAGTGGGTGGGACAGGAGTAGACCAGAATGCCTACTGGACCATACAGGGTCAGGGAGGCCAGAGCATGCAGACCTAAGAACCAAGGTCAGCGCTCTATTCTGGGGGTATGGGGAGGCTTCAGCATAGGAGGGGATGTGATCTGAACTGTTCATGCACTTACCCGCAAGTTGGAGGCCAGAAGGGAACAGGGAGAGGCTGGTGCAGCTGTTTTGGTGGAGAGCAACTGGGCGGTGGTAAGCAGTCAATTCCAGTCATATTTTAAAGGTGGATTCAGAAGGATTGCTGATGGATCAGATGTAAGGGGAGTTTTTTAGGCTTCCCTACTCCCATCCCATCCATTCCCATTCCACAGGCCAATCAGTCCCCAGCAGCAAGAGGGTCATTTAGGCACCCAAGCCAGATGATGTCTTGACCTTTCCAATCCAGTGGCTCCCCATTGTTCTAGCCTAGAGAGCAATCTTCTGACCTAACCCAGCCCACTTCTACAGCCCCACCTCCCACTTTAGCCCTCTGCCCATAGCCCCGTGCCAGACTCAGGGCTTGTGCACTTGCCATCTGGGTTCTAGTCTGCCCCTCACTCACTTGGTGGCCCTGGACATTACTCATCTTCTTTCTGGGCCTTAGTTTCTCTATATGTAAAAGGATAAGCTTAGAACCCTCAAGCCTTAGAGGGTCCTTAAGTTTCCACACTTTGGGGTTTTGGGGCCCGTGGAGAAGCTGTCCTTCTCGTTCCTCTCATGCCTGGTGAGAGGGTGGGCAAGATGCTTCATACTTTCCACCCGCTTCAGTCTCATCTACCTTCTGGGGTCTCTTGTGGGCACTTCCTGCTGGAGGAGGAGAGATGTGGTCCTTGGGCTCACACCACTGAGGGAGAGTAAAGACTCAAGCTGCTCTGGGTGGTCCTGGCCAAGTCCCTCCTCTACCCTGAGCCTCAGTTTGCTCATCTGCAGAATGGTGCTCATGACTGTTGTGACACCATTGGGTGACAATAAAGTGGGGTGCCTGGGATACTCAGTCATTCACCAAGCACTCGCTGAGCACCTAGCAAGGCTGGGGGCCTGGGCTGGGTGCTGCATAGAGTGGGGATGAAAGACTCAACCCTGCCCTCATGGAGCTGGCCCTCACAGGCACAAGGCAAATGGTGAGAGTGCCAGACAGAGCCCACCTAGTGTCCAGCCCCCCAGGGAGATGGGGCCGCAGTTGCATTGTCCCCCATTGTCCCCTGCTCAGCCTATGGGCCCCAGCTCAAGACCACCCTCCAGGACTCCTCTGCTCTGGGCTAACTCATCTTTCCTTACTTGGTCTCTGGGCTCTTCAGAGCCAAGTGATCCCAAGAATAGACTTTGGGCATGAGTCCTGCTTCTGAGGTCACAACCTGTGGGACTTGGACAAGGCACGTGCCCAGGCCTTGTTTTTCACACTTGTCAACTGCGTTATAAGAGAGCCTACTTCATAGGGTGGTTCTGAGGATTCAGTAGTTATAGAAGTACCAGGGGGTAAAAAAAACAGTTGATAAGATTATTGAAGTCTGGCAGACCTGAAAGCATGAATCAGGGAATTGACACTTCCCAGGGGTATCTGACCTGTGGTTTCAGGCCACATGCTGATTTTTTGAGGACTGCTCTGCTGAGCAACCTTTTCTTTTGCTGATCAACTTTTGTTAGTGTTTGTATATTTAATGCGTGGCCCAAGACAACTCTTAATCTTTTAGCTTGCAGCAGGAAAAAAAGAAAAAACAAAGGTTGGACACCCCTGTTAGCCCCAGTGCCTTAGTATAGAGAAACAACTTAATCAGTTCTTTTTCTGGCTAGGTCAGCTCTAAAATTGTCTCTGGGCTGGGTGTGGTGCCTGTCCCATGTAATCCTAGCACTCTGGCAGGTGGATTGCTTGAGTTCAGGAGTTTAAGACTAGCCTGAGCAATAGCAAGACCTTACTAAAACTAGGAAAAATTAGCTAGGTGTTGTGGGGAGGCTGAGGGAAAAGGATTGCTTGAGCCCAAGAGTTTGAGGTTGCTGTGAGCTATGACATCACAGCAATCAACCCCAGGGTGACAGAGTGAGACTCTGTCTCAAAAAAAAAAGTCTCAGACTACTCCTTGCACTGAGAGCTTTCTTCTATTTACTTGTTAACTCAGATTCCCTCCACTTTATAGATAAGGAAACTGAGGCACAGAGAGTTAAAGGGACCCAACCAAGTTCACACAGCTGAAGCATGGCCCAGGTGGGCTTTGAGCCCAGGCTGCCTGGCACCATCCTGCTTCTGCCAGTCCTAGCCAGTCCCAGGGATTGCCCTGTGTTGTTATCCGTCATCTGAAGCCACAGGATGATGCAGGGTCACATCCAGGGAGCCTCTCCTTCAGCCCAGAGGAGAAAGGTGTTAAGAGTTCAAGAATTGGAGACTCCCATTCCCACCTTGCTGCTGACTGGCCAAGAACACCTTAGGCCAATGCCTTCCTCCTCTGTGCCTCCATAAAATCTTCCCAGCTCTGCCACCCCTGGGGTCCTACCTCAACCCCCACCACATATTAGTCGCATAGGCTTCCTCCAGCCAGCGTGCCCTTTGGGGCTGCTTTCCTTATCTGACGAATGGAAATGATGCTACCTGCCCTTCTCTAGCTCTCAGGGGGCTGGGAGAACCCCTAAGAGTGGGGGTGTGGGTGTGTCCTGCAAACGACATACACCCATCAGGACTCCCCATGCACCCCCAGCTCACCCTTCGAAGGTAGAGCCTGTCAGCAGCTCAGCTTCCAGGAAGGGGGAAACCCTTGGATCCTCAGTAGCCCCGCCTCTTCCTCAAGGCCAGGTCTTCTCTGTGCAGTGCCTGGAAGGAGGAGCTCTTGAGAGCAGAGTTAGCCCTGTATGGGCCCCAAAGAATGAGAGGTCGTGAACTGAGAAACTACACACCACACCTGTGAAAAGCATGAGATGTTAAGTTTCACAAAGGAGGGGTGCAGGGGTCCCTGAGAGTGAGTGGTGGAGGAGGGGGTCTGGGGGTGTTCAGGAAGTGATGATTGAACTGAGAGAGCTGTGAACTGTAAGGATGACTTGGAGTTAACTAGGTGGATTTGTGACAAGGGAGGAAGGGCTGGTGCAAAAGCCCTGGGGTTGGAGGGAGCTGGAAAACTCAAGGAAGTGAAAGAGTGTCAGTGTATCCTTAACCTTCAGCAAGGGCCAGGAAGGTGAGCAGGGGTCAGAACTCACTGGGTCCATCATGGGTTTCAACAGTATCAAGACAGAAGGATCTCAGAAACCATCTAAACTGCTCAGGGCACAGATAGGCAAGTCAAGACTTAGTTCGGTAAGGGACATGATCAGGGTCAGAGAAAGTCAGGGGCAGACCCAAGGTCATATATAGCCTAAGCTTCTTAACTTATGCCAGGCCTCTTTCTGCGTCTGGTGAATGATAGAGGGAAGGGAGAGAGAACAAAACTTAGCGCCTGCTGTGTGACCCAGAGCCCTATATGACGTGTACACAAGCACACTTTACCACTGGGTCCCTGGGCCTACCTATAACCAAGGCCTTGGCCCCAGGAATCCCTTCCAAAAACAGAAGAAAAGGAACCTAGGGAGATTATTTAATATAGCCCCCTAACACTGACTTTAAGTCCTTCACCTTATTTGAAATGCTCTGTGGCAAATAAGAATTACAATCCCCATTTTGTAGGTGAGCAAGCCAAAAGGGAAAATGAAGCCCTGACCTAAAGTCCTGCAGTAACCATCTGAAGCTGTCTGGACTCCTAGTTTAGTGCTCTTTCCCTTGTTGTACACAGCCCAGGTTTCAGCTATCTGTCCAGGCAGAAGCCTTCCCTGCTGTCTAGCTGAAATCTCTCCTGCTTTAGTATGTTAGCTTCCCCTTGTTTGTGTGGTTGAAGACGTAGCAAAGTGCCGTGCATCATAGTGGTCCCTAGCTGTCTATTTTGGAGGGAACTGAACTGAGGGAAGGAGACTCAAGGACTCTCCCCTGCCCACAATACCACAAATCTGAACCCAGGAGGTAATTCTGCTGGAGTAGGATAAGGCAGGTAGAAGGCTATTTGCCATTGGACCTTTCCTCTAAGAGAAGGTTCCAGGAAATCTCTAGAAAGGATTCCCCAGGAGAGAAGTCCTTTTGGATCACCCTAAGGACACACACTCTCCCTAGGATGCAGCTGCCCAGGGGCTGAACTCGTGGCCAGCAGCTGGCAGAACCCAAGGCCTCAGATCCACCCCCGTGGCCAGAAGCAGCCTTGCGTTTCCTCCACACACATGCCTGTTCGACTTGCTTGTCAGAAACCACTCAACAAAATCCAATTTATACAACCAATATGAAAAGGGGGTGGGGAGATTCCTCTAAACAAAAAATGCTTCTCTTCAAATCAGGGAGGGGGAAGGCCCAACATCTGGGCCTCCAGAGGAGCAGGCCCCGCTCAATCAAACCCTGAGAGGTGAATTAAATTCACCTAGTATTTAATTGGGATCTTTCTCCAGAGAGATCTACGGCTCTCAAAAGATGTCAAGGCTCAGCATGCTCAGTATTTCCTGAGAAAGCTGAGGTCCTTGACATTTTGGCTGTGGTCTATGGAGGGCCTACTGTGTGCTGGGCACTGTGCTAAGGGCCATTATGTGAACTACTTCACTTGAGCCCTACAACAACCCCATGATGGAGGTGCTTTTATTGTCAACACCTTACAGATGAGGACATTGAAACTTAGAGAGTTTAGGTCGCTCAGCCAAGGTCATATACCTGGTAAGAGTGTGCATAAGACCCAAATGCAGGCAGTCTGGCTTTAGAGCCCTCACTATTAACACTTTGTTACAGAGGTAATTTGGGCCCAGAAGGGGCCTGATGTAATGGGCTGTATAGGAGAGGATATTGGCTGAGGGAACTAGAGATTAGACTCCAGGCTCAGATCTGCTATCAAATGCCTGGATGAGTCCTTGTTATGCTCTGGGCCTCAGTTTCCCCATTCCTGAAATGGGCCAATTGAGGAAGAAGATCTCAAGTTTGGTACCTAGGCCAGCTTTGGCATTCTCTCCCTTCCTGGGAGGTGTGAATTGTCCATTAGCACATTAAAGGCTCTGAGAAGTCCTGAAGTAAAGAAAACTCAGATAAGTGTCAATTGGAAGAGTTCATCAGCAAAAATAGTTACCTAACAGTTCACAAGGCTTTCAGGACTATGACCTTGGATTGAGTGCCCTGTCAGTTAGTTAGTTGACAACTATTTATTAATAGGCCCTCTAAGAGATAAGAAATGAGGGAGACACGACCATGTCTTTGAGGAGCTCTTCATCTGGGGAGAAGGTAAGTAGAGATAATCATATCATGTAGTCATTGCTCTAAAGGAGACCTTGAGGTACAAGGAGGGAAAAGACAGATATTCTTACCTGGAGGTCAAGAGAAGCATGGAGACAGGCTGACTGTAAAACAGGGGTCTTGAAGGATGAGTAGGAGTTTTCCTGGAAGAGAACTGGTGGGGAAGGGCAGTCCTAGTGAATGAGGGGAACAGCATATATAAACACAGTCCCCAACTTACAATGGTTTGACTTACAATTTTCTTTCTTTCTTTTCTTTTTTTTTTTTTTTTGTAGAGACAGAGTCTCACTTTATCGCCCTGGGTAGAGTGCCGTGGCATCACACAGCTCACAGCAACCTCCAGCTCTTGGGCTTAAGCGATTCTCTTGCCTCAGTCTCCCTAGTACCTGTGACTAC
>CAUYON010152142.1:0-20840 GCA_963573935.1 Arctocebus calabarensis | reverse complement strand
AAATCCAGCTCGGGCCCACCAAAAAACAATGATGGCTGCAAACAAAAAATGGCCGGGTGTTGTGGCGGGCGCCTGTGGTCCCAGCTACTTGGGAGGCAGAGGCAGGAGACTCGCTTGAGCCCAGGAATTGGAGGTTGCTGTGAGCCGTGATGCCAAAGCACTCTATTCAGGGTGACAGCTTGAGGCTCTGTCTCAAAAAAAAAAAACTAAAAAACATTCAAATGTAATAATGTACCCCCTCCTTCAAGTTACTTTCAACTGATTAACAGAAAAACATACATTTAAATGAACCTCAGCTTTTTCTTTTTTACTGGAAACAAAAACATTTTACCACCTCAGGTAATATTTCTCTCATTTATGAATATTTTGATAGAAAAATACCTTAACTAGCCTTGTACTTTATGGGAAAAAATTAATTGCAATGGGAAAATAAATAGCATTTAAGTAAAGCACTTCAGAGTCTACTATATAAATAAGAGAGGATCTAATTATGCTTTATCTTCTTAAAACGTTATGGTAAAAAAAACTGAATTGTTCTTAAATTATCGATGAATGTACTCTCTTTTGCCATTAAAAAAATAACAAAAATACTAATATATTTTCTCATGGAAAAAACAACCAGTAGAGGATCTTATATTAAAATTTTAGGTATGAAAAAGCATTTTCATAATTATACTAGAATTTACAACCATTTATCTATCAAAACAAATACCTCTCATGCTCATTAGGCAAAGCTCAGGTAACAAATGACATCCAGGCAGTATAGAGAGACATGAGTCTTCCCCATGCACAACTGTGACTTCTCCTTAGACTTAATGGGTATCAGCCTTACTAGGATGATGGAGGACTTTTCCTAAACTAAAATCAACAGTTTTTAATTTAAAGGATTTTTCTTAAGTAAGAATATTACTCTATCTTTATAAATGCTCCATAATTTTGTTCCCACTCACTGTCATAGCTGCTGCTGCTAGCCTCTGGCTGAGACATGCTTCGATGTATTGCTCCTTGGGACTCCTCACTTCCTAATAACAAAACGAACAAGACAAGAGAGGAAGGGGGGAAAGACAGTAGCGAATGGAAGGCAGCGGAAAAAAAGAGAGGGACTACTTCAAAACCTTTAGCCTACAGAGTGAAGTTATGTATTCCTTCTTCAGATAGCTCAAGCATTCTTTGGGTAAAAGTAAATAAATCTAAGGATGTTCTATCCACTACAGACAATGAAGAAAATATTAATAAAATCAGGGTGAAGACGATTCTCTCTCAAAGTTGAATGCTTTGCTTTGCACAAACATGAATCAATGCCACTGTCAAAGGGAAGGTAAAATACATCATTGGCCTTATTCAATAGGGCACTTAGGCTTCAATAACATTTTTAACAAAAATAAGCCTTCTCCATTAGGAACCAAGAAATATTTCAGGACCAACAAAACAGTAAAAAAACAAAAGGCAGACAGGTGAGAAATCTAAAAAAAAAGAAAAGAAAGAAATGCATTGTACGTAGCACTGAATCTCTTCTCACTGAATCAAGTAAATCGTTTCTTAGGAAACCTGGAACACATTGACTGGAAGTTTATTAATAATGCCAGACCAAAGCCCGACCTAGTTTTGCCCTTTGCAGATGTTGCCTTTGCTAATGTCATTTCTGAAAATACCCTTACGTACTGTCAATGCCAGTTTATAAGCCATCAAAGAAATTACTTGATACCTTGTTTTTTGCTTTAAGAGCTTTGAAAAGTGTTAAGTATCTCTTGCCTCTTAACTTGTTCAGTGAAAAGGGCAATAATTGGGCAGGTGGAATTTGGCAGCTGCTATAGCCTCATGTCTGATTCCTAACATTCACTATCACACCAAAGTTAGAAGAGATCAGCATGGGGAAGTGGAAAGAAACTGGCCTGAGAGTTAAAAGTTCTGGTCTCTACCTCTAACCCTTTCACAGTGGGTGTATCATTTATTTTATTTACTTTTTCTTTTGTAGATGGGGTCTCTATGGTACCCAAGCTGGACTTAAACTCCTGGGCTCAATCAATCCTCCCATCTCAGCCTCCTGAGCAACTGGGAAGACAGACATGCACCACCAGGCCTGGCAGCTCTGTCATTTAAATACTCAGTGTCTTGGGCTCCAAATCTGCAAAATGAGGCTAGCTCCCCAGTCCCTACTTCAGGATTACTATGAAGAGTAAACAATATGTATGTATAAAAAACTGTGATACACACTATATAAACATAAGATCTTATATGACATTATCTTACATACATAAAATCAAGATGTTATGACCCATAGTTAACCCATTATCTAGTGAGAGGATATGAAATTTGTGTTTATATATGGAAGAAACTAAGCAAAACTGTTCAACTTACGGGTTTGCGTTCCCTCCTCTGTCTGTGTATTTGAGCATTCCATATCTTCGACAGTAGATGCTGGGCTTTCTTCAATTTCTTTCTTTCGCTTCTTACACATAAAAATTTAGGAGAAAGACAGAGATGTAGTCTGATGGTCAAAAAAATAAATATACAAACTTACCACATAGTATCTATAAATGTACTTAGGTATAGGTATGTTTTGACACACAGGAAGAATATTCACAAGTTAGGAAAGTGGATGGGAAGGGAAGGGATGAGGAATAGAAGAAAATGAGAGTAAGAGAACTTTTAACTACATAGTCAATCTGGATGGTAGGTATATTTTTCCATCTCCAACTTTGATAGTTCATCATTGACAGCTATGTTTTCACTATCATGACTGATCATACAAAAACTCTCTTTTAAAGCAAAGTATTTGCAGAAAAAAACGAAATAACCAAAATAAAATCAAGAGATTATGAAACTAAAAACAAACAAAAAAATTCAGAAAATTAACAAAACTTTGGCTTTTTGAAAAACTAAATGAAATAGATAAATCTTTAGCCAGACTAAAAATAGAAAAGCAAAATCTCTAGTAACCTCAATCAGAAATGATAAAGGGGAAATAACAACAGATACCCAGAGAAACAAGAGATTATCTCTGAATACTACAGGAAACTCTCCACCCAGAAATTTGACAATGTGGAGGAAATGGATTAATACTTGGAATCACACCCTCTCCCTAGACTTAATAAAGAAGAAACAGATCTCCTAAACAGACCAATTTCAAGCACTGAGATCAAAGAAACAATAAAAAATCTTCCAACAAAATAATGCCCTGGTCTGGGCTTCACCCCAGAATTCCATCAAACCCTCAAAGAACAGCTTATACCCATACTACAGAAACTATTCAAAAAAACTGAGAAGGAAAGAATGTTCCCCAACACGTTTCATGAAGCAAACATCACTCTGATATCAGAACCAGGAAAAGACCCAACTAAAAAGGAGAACTTCAGATCAATTTCACTAATGAATATAAATACAAAAATTCTCTATAAAATACCCAAAAGATTATAGCTACACATTGGTGGCAGGTTCAAACCTGGCCCTGGCCGAACTGCAACCAAAAAATAGCCGGGCGTTGTGGCGGGCGCCTGTAGTCCCAGTTACTTGGGAGGCTGAGACAAGAGAATTGCGTAAGCCCAGGAGCTGGAGGTTGCTGTGAGTCATGAAGCCATGGCACTCTACCAAGGGGCAGCAAAGTGAGACTCTGTCTCTAAAAAAACCCAAAAAAACAAAAAAAGAAAAAAAGAAACATCACTCATCAGAACTGAGTTGATTTCATCCCAGGGATGCAAGGCTGGTTTAACATATGCAAGTCCATAAATACAATTCACCACATCAACAGAAGCAAAAACAAAGACCATCTGAATCTCTCAATAGATACAGAAAAAGCATTGGATAAAATTCAACATCCTTATCTAATTAGAACTCTGAAGAATATAGGTAGACGTGGCACATTCCTTAAACTGATCAAAGCCATCTATGAGAAACCTACAGCCAATATTACACTGAATGGAGTAAAACTGACAGCTTTTCTGCTTAGGAACTGTAACTATCACCACTACTATTCAACATAGTACTGGAAGTTCTAGTCAATACAATCAGGCAAGAGAAGGTAATAAAGGGCATCCAAATAAGGACAGAGTAAGTCAAACTCTCTTCCTTTGCCGATGATATGTTCTTATACTTAGAGAACCCCAAAGACTCAACCCTAAAGACTCACTCCTAGAAGTGATCAAAAAACACAGTAATGTCTCAGGATATAAAATCAACATCCACAAATCAGTAGCTTCTGTATATGCCAATAACAGCCAAGATGAGAAGCTAATGAAAGACAATTCCCTTCACAGTAGCTTCAAAAAAGAAAGAAAGAAATACCTAGGAATATATGTAACAAAAGAGATGAAGAACCTCTATTCTTCATCTAAAGGTGAAGAAAATTACGAAACCCTAAGAAAAGAAATAGAAGAAGATATTAACAAATGGAAGAACACACCATGCTCATGGCTGGGAAGAACCAACATTATTAAAATGTCTCTACTTCCTAAAACAAAGTACAGATTCAATGCAATCCCCATTAAAATACCAACATCATACTTTCAAGAACTGGAAAAAATAATTCTTCATTTTGTATGGAGCCAGAAAAAAACTCCCTATAGCTAAGGCAATTCTTAGTAATAAAAACAAAGCTGGGGGCATCAGCCTACCAGACTTGAAGCTGTACTACAAGGCCATAGTGATAAAAACAGCACGATATTGGTGCATAAATACAGACATAGACATATGGAATCGAATAGAAAACCAGGAGATGAAACTAATATCTTACAGCCTGATCTTACCTGATCTTTGATAAACCAAACAAGAATGTACACTGAGGGATAGAATCCCTATTCAATAAATGGTGTTGGGAGAACTGGATAACCACATGTAAAAGACTGAAACTGGACCTGCACCTTTCTCCACTCACTAAAATTGATTCAAGATGGATAAGGCATGAAACAATGAAAATCCTCCAAGAAAGTGTGGAGAAAACACTTGAAAGTACTGGCCTTGGGGAAAGACTTTATGAAGAAGACTACAGTGGCAAGTGCAACAACAACAAAAATAAACAAATGGGACTTAATTAAGCTGAATAGCTTCTGTACAGCTAAGAAGACAACAACTAAAGCAAAGAGACAGCCATCAAAATGGAAAAAAATTGCATATTATCAAACGGACAAAAGCTTGATAACTAGGGTCTACAGAGAACTCAAATTAAGCAACGAAAAAAATGCCAACAATCTCTTATATCAATGGGTAAGTGACATGAAGAGAACCTTCTCTAAAGAAGACAGTCGAATGGCTAACAAACATATGAAAAAATGCTCATCATCCCTAGTCATCAGAGAAATGCAAATCAAAAACGCTCTGAGATATCACCTAACCCCAGTGAGAATGGCCCACATCACAAAATCCGAAAGCTGCGTATGTTGGCACGGGTGTGGAGAGAAGGGAACACTTTTACACTGCTGGTGGGACTGCAAACTAATACAACCTTTCTAGAAACGAGTATGGAGAATATTCAAAGAATTCAAACTAGACCTCCCATTTGATCCAGCAATCCCATTACTGGGCATCTACCCAAAAGAAAAAAATCATTTTATCATAAGGACATTTGCACTAGGCTGTTTACTGCAGCTCAATTTACAATTGCCAAATTGTGGAAACAACCTAAATGCGTACCAATCAGGGAATGGATTAACAATCTGTGGTATATATATATACCATGGAATATACTATTCAGTCACTAAAAAAGATGGTGACTTTACATCTTTTGTATTAACCTGGATGGAGTTGAAACACATTCTTCTTAGTAAAGCATCACAAGAATGGAGAAGCAAGAATCCAATGTACTCAATTGTAATATGAGGACAACTGATACTAGTACACGGTGGTGAATGGGGGACTGGAGAGAGGGAAGGAGGGAGGGGTCACAATTATAAGAGGCAGGACACAAATATAAGAGGAACTTTATCTAACAAATGCAAGCAGTGTAACCTTCAATGATTCCCCAACAAAAATAAATAAATAAATAAATAAACGTGTTTTACAAACTTGATATCATCACTCACTGATGTGGGTGGGAGTGTTGGGGAGATAATAACTTACTTGATAAATGAATAGTTTTTAAAGATACAAAGCTCTCCTAACATCTCAAAAACTATTTGAATTTCTCACCATTTTATTGGACTCTTCCTATTTTTCTAGTGGAATGTTATGTAGGAGTAGGTGTTTATATTCTGCAGTTATCCATTTTCCCCAAATGTTTATTTTATCTCCTACTATCACTACATTTTCTAACATAACCAGTCATGTGTAAAGTTTTAAAATTCCTTAACATCTCTCTATATAGATATAGTTAGAAGGACATTAGTAATAAATATAAAACTCTGTATTTTTCATAACTTAATCTATGTAGTTTTAAATTTAAATGGATTCAAATCCAAATTTTAATTCAAAGTCTATGTTGCCTAAAGTAAGTTTGTAGAATTGAGAAAACCATCTGATATGTCCCAAATTTCAGATTCACAATGCAAAAGAATGTCCTCCTTTACATATCCTAACAATTAATGGTAAGTTAAACTTCATCTGAAAAATGTTCTTTGCTGTCAGCCATTTTATATATCGCTAGAAAAGAGGATAATACCAGCTGACAGCACATTGTTCTTTTTCCTAATGACATCATGGGTTCTCCTGTAAAGAGAACTACTTGGGAATGCTGAGCTCTATTTGAGGTATATTATCTTAAAACCTCCAAAGGATCAGAATTGCTATTACATATGTATTGCAATTAATCCCACTGTTTCAAAACATTCTTAAGGTGGCTGTGGAAAGATCAGAATTCAGAGACAGCTACTATGTTTGTAAGGAAAATACTTCACAAATATAAAAATAACAACTTGACTAAACCTTAAGAACCTTTTAAAGGCATTCATTTAGCAAATTTGTATATGGAGATATTGATTCTCGAAAACAGATATATAAGAGTGGCTATAACTTCATATAACTGATGAGAGAAGAGGAGAGTGCCTTACATCTTTCTTTTCCAAAGTGTTGCTTCATGATTACCATCTAAACCCTGCTGGGCTGAACAGATTGGTTCGATAATTACATACAATAACTGCAGTGGGCAGGTAACCCTCAGCTGGCACAGGGCAGCTCCCCTGTGAGAACTTCCATATGCAAACTGCACTGATGGAGTGCATTAGGTACATCTTTCCTGCCGGTGCACAGGCCTGATTAACGCCAGCCAAGACTCCAAGGTTAGTATGTCAGCAGATTTGTGATGCATTAGGCAGGAATAAACACAGACACTTTTGTTCGTTCAGACCAAAATTAAGGAGGAATATTTCAGTACTATATTGCTTTCCATACAGGGGAGAATGTATTTTCCAGTTTTTGGAGGGCAGATTTTTAAATGCTCATTATAAAGGGAGCAAGCTATCTAATACATTCTACCTAAGAACATAGTGCATTCATCTTGTTTAAGCTTATTTAATAAAAAGGAGCTTTCTTAATCTCCATTCAGGTAAATTACATAGGAATGAAAATCAGACAGTATTCAACCAACAAAAGAAACACCTGTGCTTTAAGAGGATGCATTAGGTAAAGCACTGAATTGCATTAATCCACACTTAGCCACATATTTCCTGCCCAACTTTTTTGACAATGTATGTGGGTTTGGACAGAAAGGGCCAGTGGTCTACAGACCATCAATTAAACAAAACAAAACAAAACTTTTCAAGTTGAAGAGTTTCTAATTGTGTTATTCACTTTATAAGGCAGTAAGTAAAATTCCAAACAATTTGCTGCCATTTCTTCCTTCTGAATATCTCCAAATGCTTCATTTTATTATTTACAACATCCTTAGGCTTCAGATAGTACATATTTTGGTTCTATTTGAACAGAAAAATGGCTTCACAAAGTGACTATGCTAATCTCTGATTTTTGTCACATTCTCCCAGGTCTCACAGGTGCCTTTGTGTTTATAAATGAAACCAAAATACTGTATGACACACAGAATAACTTACAAAATAAACTCAGAATAGGGTTTTCTTTTAATTCAGCACAGCTAAAGTATCTTTAAAAAAACCCTCAATTTATTCCAAAGGGCATTAACGTATGTATTACACATTTTTGAAGTGTCCAGATATGCTAGTATGAAATTTAGTTAATTAGCAACTTCTCACTTCCAATTTAGAAACAGGAAGACAAGTAAGCTGGATGCATTTGGACTGGTAATTTACTAATAGTCTAAACAGTGATTGGAGCCCAGTTATAGACTTAAATCTCTTTCAATAGAAAAGAATAAAAATCTTCGGAGGCAAAAACCAAAGACCAATTCCTTGCTTCCCAAATAAAGTATCACTTCTAGATGCTTTCAATAGCCTCTAAGAAAAGTCAATCAGATTCTTGGCTATATCCAAGCAAGATGAATACAGAGGCAAGTTTGGTGGGGATTTTCCCATTCCTTATCATAAAAGTCATACAATTTAATTTTAGAAACTTAGAATATATAGCGTCTTAAAATGTTGAGTACGTGAACGAAAAACTCTACACACAAATATGAGACTGCACTAATCAGTTAATCTTATTTATGTGATGAAGGCCAATTGAAATCACCATGTAAATGTATACAATTTACAAATTCCTTAGTAGCAACTAAAAATAGAATGAGTTACTCAATAGTAACCTAAAAAAAAAAAAGAAAAAGACAAAACACTTCTTCTATGAAAGTAAAGCAAAAGACAGAAGAAAGCCAAAGAGAATGTGCTCAGTGTTTCTCAGCTGGTGTTGGTAAAAAGACTAGAACTCAGAGCTCTTTATTTGTATTACAACTGCTTTATCACAGAACTATGCTGCCTCCCTATGTGACTTTTTAGTATAAAGCAGCAGTTCCTTGTTGCTGTGTTCCTATTTAACGCATTTTTCTCTGAAAAGTTACAGCACACATACTTGCCTGCTTCATGTAAATTATTTCTGTGCCCCTCTCTGTTTCTCTCCTACTGTGCATACTCACTGAGGGCAAAGACTATGGTTCTCTTCACTTTAATAATCCTTGATGAACTTAGTACAGTGTTTTACACATATTTATCAATAGATCACCACCTATAAAGCAACTATTCAACAACTATTGTAACAATAAAGAGATTATTTCATATCTTATTCTAAGTCCCTCAAAAACTGTGCAATATCTGAATTGACATTAAGTAATTATAGACATGTTTTTTAAGAAAATGCAGGAAAAGGTCAGATAAAATTAGAAAAAAAAAAGAAATGAAAAGATGGGAAGTGGGTTAGGACATGAATAAGTGACTTTAAAAGGTACAGATGAATTTGAAGAATTATCTAAAAATATTCTAGTAGAATGCATTAAAGTGATTTACTATTTTAAATGAGTTACAGTGCTGAAGACTGTAATAAGAATAAAGAATATTAAAATTTCTTTCTGCAATAGCATTAACTTCCATCTGAACAGAGATGAACATCACCACTATCTACTAACTAAGCATCTCCTACTGTGTGCTGGCACTGTTACAGGCTTTACTCTCAAGCTGAAAAACAGACACTATAAAATAGATTAAAGTAAAAGAGAAATATCAGCTTTTATAAAAAATTAAACACACACACAATTGATTTCTACAACTATCTGTCTTGATATAAGTCCTATAAGAAATGCTTTCAGCATTCATGTCCAGTGTAATGGCACTTAAATGGGACTTCATTCTATGAAGTATCAACCCATATGTAAATGTTACACAATCTTCACAGTCAACCCTTGATTTCAGAGTTTTTTGTTGTTGTTGCTTATTTGTTTAAATTTAGCTCTCTCTCCTGTCAACGCTTGTTTAATCTACTATAGAGGTAAGAAAATAAAGTACAATTCAAATAATTTTACTAATTATTAACAAGTCTGGGGAAAAGAGTTTAACAAAAGAAAATGTTTAAATACATGGCTAACAAAGCTAGGACTTACATTCTTCATTAGTGCAAATTATCCACTCTTACAACAGTGCTATGAGGAAGAATTTACTATAATTATCTAAAAAAATGGTATACCAAAGATTACTGCCAATTCATATGAATATGCCAAAAAATAATACACTCTGTCAGAATAAATGAAAAAAAAACCAACTTTATCTGACTGGCTATCAGGATTAACTACTTGCTCCAAGGGCAATATGTTTCTTAGCAAAAGCAGGGCTTTCACAAAATAGGCGTAATTTGTCTACTTGCTGTTTTGGAGCATACTATGTCCCTTCAGTTTGGCCTATTGAGAAACTACAGAAAGCTGCTTTGGATCTCTATTGTTATTCATCCTCCTAGGAAAAACATTCAGTCCATATGCAGCTGAGCTGAGAAACAACTTAACCCTTGATCACATCATCTGTAAGAGTACTCCACGCGTTAGAACTTACTCTCATCAAAACTTCTTACAATAATAGCAATAGCAACATAAGTTTCCTAATGGCACTTCTGAAAACAGTAAATCCAATTTCTAACTTGTTGGTTAACAATAGCCTTTCATGATTCTAACATCATTCATGAAAGGATCATGAAAGTTCAACATGATCAAACCTGTAGTTACTTAAGCTAAAAGATGTTTCTAGAGACTCCATGAACTAAGATCTAAAAGATTAACATGCCAGTATATTCTCTTCTATATTAGAATCAACAAGATATTCATGGTTTCCTCTAGGAGTTCTATGACTCACACTATGAATGCCAAAAACTTTTAGCAAAGTTAAGATGTTTCAAAGATAATTTATGGGGGAAGGGAAATGGGTGGCTAGTTATGTTTTACTTATACTCAATATTTTATGCCTAAAATCATTAGATGTTCAAATATCTTGAGCTTCTGAAGAAAAATAAATGCCTTATAAATGCATCATAATCATGGTTGCATGGCCCTGGCCAAGTCACTTAGCCTCTTTTGAGTTTTAGTTTCATCATCTGTAAATAGATATATCTCACATGGATGCTGCAAAGCACATGTAAAATAATTTTAAAGCCCTTAAAGAACACAGAGTGCTACATACAGGCCCATTGATAAAGTTTGAGGGTTGCTATCATGTTACCAGAACGTAGCATGACCAAGTCCCCCAGGAAATTCTCAAAATTATACTTAAAAATACAAGACTTTAAAAACTATAACACTAAAAACTAAGAAGGCTAATGTTTATGAAGACAAATATTTCAATGAATACCAAACCCTAAGTATATACTAGGGAATTAATTGATGTCAAGCCATACATAAACAAGTCTGTTATAAAACAAAACACTATACTATTAGCTACTATTACAAACAGAATACCTCTGGTTTCCTCCCAACAAATCTATGACCACAAAATACCTAATTTGCTAAATATATAAGCAGAAAACAGCAGAATTCTTCGGTGGTCAGGAGTCCACAGTAATAACCATCTTGTCTTTTAAAGCAAAATCAACTTTTACCAATTCACAATCATTTATTATTTGAAACAACCTGTTTTAACACACATACTCACTAACTGAAATATAAGCCAGTCTTCATCTGTATGTGCCTAATACCCTGTTTCATAAACTGAACTTTTAAGCATGTAGGATCTCAGTTCAAAAAAGAGTGTTCATAGATTCAAATGAAAACATTCCATATTATTTTCTTGTCATAAAGAAACCAGAAAGATGGGAAAACTTAAGTAGTAGGTGAAATAACTTTAACAATAATATTGCAGTTAGCATTTATTGATCACCTGCTATGTACCTGCCACTGTTGAGACACTTTATATATCTCCCTTAAACTTCACAACAACCTTACAAGATAGATTAACACTATTGTTTACACAGAAAGAACTTTTTTTTTTTTTTTTTGAGACAGAGCCTCAAGCTGTCACCCTGGATAGAGTGCCGTGGCATCATAGCTCACAGCAACCTCCAATTCCTGAGCTCCAGCGAGTCTCTTGCCTCCGCCTCCCAAGTAGCTGGGACTACAGGTGCCCGCCACAACGCCCGGCCATTTTTTGGTTGCAGCTGTCATTGTTGTTTGGCAGGCCCAGGCTGGATTTGAACCCACCAGCTCAGGTGTATGTGGCTGGCGCCTTAGCCCGCTGAGCCACAGGCGCTGAGCCAGAGAGAACATTTTTTAAAACTTTATCCCTTATGAAACAGAAACACATAGAAATGTTCTACACTTCCTAAGAACTGGCCATGCTATCAAAGAAAAATGAATCTATAATAATACTTTCTTAGAGATCTGGCTTTTGAGCACATCTTACAAGCATGTCCTTTTGTTGCTTCAGCAAATAAATTCTGCTGGACACCATTCAAGGTATATATATATGGCATGTGTCATTGCCCACATATGATAATTGGACATAGAGCTGATAAATCTACTATTTAAAGTCTGAAATGCCCAATATCTTCTATGTTTATTTGCAAAAAAAGGCAGTTTTTCACACAAAAGCTAGAATTTGAACACTTAAATTATGGAAAGCAGTTGTGCTCACCACGATACTACCAATGCACTTTGAACACTAAAATTCAGATTTGCAGTGGTTCTTAACTGTATCTGCACAATGAAATCACATAGAAAGCTTTTTAAAATTCCTGGGGCCGGGGTCCCACAATTAAAATTTAACTGGTCTGACGTGTAGCCCAGATAGTGGAATATTTAAAAACTTCCAGGTAATTCTAATATGCAACTCAGGATGCTACCTATAGCCTTACAAAGATCTGTATTAGAATGACTTAGGATACATGTTTTAAAGGGCCTTCCCAGATCACACCAAGGAACTGGAGAAGTAGGGAGTCTGGTACCCAGAAAACAAGCTATCTGGCCCCAGGGCTCACTTATCCTAAGATCACTGGAATTGGATATCTGTGATGAAAACTACTCTAAACTAACAGGAAAACAGGTATTCCACTTAGGGCTGAGGGATGCAATATTAAAATTAGTCAACCACAAAATATATGAAGTAATACTAAAGATTTTCCCTAGATCACAAAATCTAAAGGAAATCACAGAACCAAATAAGAAAGACACACTAAACTTAAACAGAAACTAATCCCTATGCCAAACAAAAGCTAATATAAAAAGGTACAATCACTATTCTTGAAGAGACTTAGGAGGTTATCATGCCAATCAAATAATATGGTAACATACAAAGAAAATAACCAATATCCTTAAAATGACTAAGAAATATAACAGGTGAAAAAAATGAACAGGAAGAAGGCCACAGATCTACCCAGAACAGTGTTAAAGGACAGAAAAAAAGACTGAGGCAGTAACAGTTCTCAGAGGGTGAGAAGAGAGAAAAAAGGAAAGGAAATACAAATACAAGATAAGAAATTTTTCAAGAGGTATTAAAGTTAGCTATTAAGTTTTTAGACGAGTGTTTTTCAACCTCTTTTATCTCACGACATACTTGAACCTATAGTTAAACTTCTGTAGCACACTTAAATTATACTGATCAAAAATTTTAAAAAAGGAGTAAAAAGAAGAATATACTTACTGTGCTTTGAACTTCTTTTGAAAATAATTTAATTAATGATCTTTAAAATTTTTCACAGCACACCAGCTGAAAATCACTGCTTTAGACAAAGGAGTTGACCAGGTAAATAAGGTTAAAAAACAAAACAAAATACATACACTTATTGTGGTGAAATACAGAACGCCGGGACAAAAAGAAATCAAGATGCTTCAAGAGTGAGGCTGGGCATGGTGGCTCACACCCGTAATCCTAGTACTCTGGGAGGTGAGGAAGGTGGGTGGATAGTTTGAACTCAGGAAGTTTTAGATCAGCCTGAGCACGAGCAAGACCCTGAATCTCCTAAAAAACAGAAAAACTAGCTGGGCATAGTGACATATGCCTGTAGTCCCAGCTACTGAGGAGGCTAAGGCAGGAGGATCTCTTGAACCCAAGAGTTTGAGATTGCTGTGAGTTATGATGAAACCAAGGCACTCTACCCAGGGCAGACAGTGAGACAATCTCAAAAAAAAAAAAAAAAAAAATCAGGAATGGAAAAAAAATAGAAATCTAACAAAAAAAACACAAGTCAATGGGGAGTGGGGGAGGGGGAAGGATGGGTGCAGGGAGGGTAATTGGTGGGACCACACCTACGGTGCATCTTATAAGGATACATGTGAAATTTACTAAATGTAGAATATAAATGTCTTAATACAATAACTAAGAAAATGTGAAAGCTATGTTAACCAGTTAGATGAAAAGTATTTCAAATTGTATATAAAATCAATTCATTGTACCCCATGATTGCATTAATATGCGCAGTTATGATTTAATTAAGAAAAAAAAGTCAAGAAAACTGGGTGCTAGAAGACAACAGAGCAACGTCTTCAAATGAAGAACTCTCTATAAAGCCACATTACTCTTCAACTAGACCAAAATACAGACATTTTTGACTTTTCAAGATTCAAAAGTTTATCATTCATATGCTCTCTTTAAAAAACATTACTTGAGCACACAGGATGAATCCAAAAACAAGGATAAGAATAACAAGAAAAAAATAACAAAATATCATTTAGACTCATGATTAAATAACTAATGATATGTATTATATAAAAAAACTAAAACTACAATCACTAGATGAATGTACATGGAAGATGGGAGATAGTTTGTGAGGAGCTGATAGGATAAAAGTAAAAACATGCTAATTTACTCTTATTTTAAAAAGGATAGAAGGGCAGTGCCCTCAGTGAAAAAGGATATAAGGGCACCAGCCCCATATACCGAGGTTGGGGGGTTCAAACTCGGCCCCCGGTCAAACTGCAACAATAAAAACAAACAAACAAACAAACAAAAATAGCCAGGTATTGTGGTAGGCATCTGTAATCCCAGCTACTCAGGAGGCTGGGCAAGAGAATTGCCTAAGCTCAAGAGATGGAGGTTGCGGTGAGCTGTTACACTATGGCACTCTAACAAGGATAACAAAGAGAGAGTCTCTCTCTAAAAAAATAAATAAATAAAAAACGATATAAATCCTAATTAACTTTAAATGTTGAGTGGAAAAGGAAGAGCAGAGAGAGGGAAGGAGCGAGTGGGTGGGGTCTTGGTGTGTGCCGCACCTTTTGGGGGCAAAACTCGGTTGTAAGAGGGCAACTTTACCCAACAAATGCAATCAGTGTAACATGGTTTCTTGTACTCTCAATGAAATCCCCAACAATAAAAAAAGACTGGGGACATTTTGGAAGCAAGACTTCACAACTTCCCCACAACTAAAATCTGAAGAATTGAACTCAAAATAACCATTAAATATTTCAGCAGCAAACAGAAGTGGCATAGCTTTATATCATAACCTTTGAAAAGTGATGACCACAGGAAGTTTGTTAGATGCTTCAAGAATGTGAATAAACACTATTCTGAACACAAGATGTAACTAAGGCAGCTTGAAATAAAGGCATAAAGACCTTTGAAAAGAGGAAACACTCCCTGCTCCCACAGTGACTCACCAAAACCAGGACCTGTGATTTCATTTCTTCCCTGCCAGGGAAGAAGCCTGGAGAAAGAGGGCAGAATAATCAAAATCATTCACGACTAATTATCTTCAAAAATGAAGGGAAGAACAGGGAATTGCCAGAACAGATGACAAGAGAGAAAATAAATAAGAAACACATAAAGAGCTAAAGCCATGGAGAAAGACATTGCCAACTAAATCTCTCTTTCACTGTGGAATGACTAACAACATCCCAAATTAATAAATTTAAATTTCTGCCTTTTCTGGGTAGGAAGAGAATGCTATCAACTACTGGGGACAGACAACAGTTTGGCCTATGGCTCAACAATCTTCCTTAATTATATACCCTTAGGCAAAGAAAATGTATTAATACTACTGAGCTTCATTCAAATCCAAACTATGAGGAAAAAACAAATGGTCTCGTAAGATGGGAAGGTCAAAGACTTAATCTTATAAGTCCACAAAAGCTATCCCCATTCAATACGAATGAATAGGATTAAGAGAAAAAGCATGCCAACACGTTAGAATACTAGAGCACAAAAAGATAAAATGAAATAAAAATCCACAGCACTGCTGAAAAAAATAGTCCTCCCCAAAAGAAGAAAATTTTATAAAATGCATCAGAGGCTTAAAAAATAGATTTAAAAAATTGAGGAAATGATTTTTAGAAAGGAAAACAAAGAGATGACAAGGGAATTGCACAGCTAAATATACAAAATAATAATAATAATTAAGATTATACATATATATATTAAAAATGGCAAAAACACAGAGCAGACAAGTAAATGACACACATGAAAGGGTTCAGATAATCACAGATAATATAAACAAAATAGAGTAAAATTAAGCAGAAGAAAACAGACATGGAAATTGCGTTGGGATCTCTACACACATAGAAAATTATTAACATGACTGAAATAATTGAAAGAATACTTAAATAAATATAGGGGTATACTATGATCATGGAAGAGAATATTATAAAAATGTCAGTTCTTCCCAAATTGATCTATAGAGCCAATTTGCCTTGGCTCTAAATCTCAATCTCTCCATTTAAATCCCAGAAATATTTTTGTGGAAATTAATAAGCTGACTATAAATGTATATGTAAATTCAAAGGGCCAAAGAAAGGATAGCAAAGATAACCTTAAAGAAAATGAAAAAAGTAAGAGGATTTACAGTATCAGGTATCATTATGAACAGTATTTCAAACAGTCTGGCACTGTCCCAACGGTAGAAAAGCAGGCCAGTGTACAGAGTAGGGAATCCAGAAACAGACCCATACATATATGGTTACCTGAAAGCCCACTGCAATGCTATAGGGACATGATCATCTTTTCAAGAAACACTTTAGATCAACTAGACAGTCACAAGGGGGAAGCAAATATTGATTTAAAAAATCAATTTGTTTAAACTGTAGTTTTAAATGTGATGGCTAAGATTAATTTCTTGAGTATCACTATGATCCTAAAGTAGATAAAACTGTCCTAAATAGAATACAAAAAACTCTAACCACAAACAATAAAAATTGATAAACTGGACTTCATTAAAATAAGGAACTTCTTTTCGTCAAGATACCACAAGAAAGGAGTGAAAGATATACCAACCAACTAGAAGATGGATGTGCAATACATATATTGTATACATATAAAGAACCCAACTCTGGCAAATCAAAAGAAAGTTGACAACTCAGCTTTTTTTTTAAATGAAAAAAGATTTAAAATACACTTTACAAATAAAAGGTAACCAAAGCCTATGGGCATACAAAAAAGGTTCAAAATCAATTCTTTAAGGAGTTTAAATTAAGACCATAAAAAAGATTATACACATCCTCCAAAATAGGTTAAATTAAATAAAATGAAATAGTGTCAGTGAGCAACTGGAACTGCCATAAACTACTGATGGAAATGTAAATTGAGATAGCAACTTTGGAAACCTGATTGGCAGTATTTAATAATGATGAACATCCATAAACCCTGTGCCTCAGCATCTCCACTATGTATATACCTGAAATAAATACAGTAGAACCTCTGTAATTTGACCTCCTGAAAGTAATACTGTAACAAACTGGTCAACAAAGGTGATGGACACATAGTTCCACATAAAGAACTAGGCCTACTCCCCTGATACACACATGTGGTGCACGTCTGGTCTATGCTAGTTAGGTCAACTAAAGGAGGTGATCGATGTAGAAAGGAGGTCAACTCTGGAGGTCTACAGTATACGTTTCCCCCCTCCCAAAATTGTAAGACTAGTCTTAATAGCATCATTGCAATTGCCCAAAACTTTAAACAATTTGAACATCTATCAATATTAGAAGGGATAAATTATAGCACAGTCATATAAAGTACTATATAGCAAAGAAAAACAATAAACTTTTGTTTTATCCAACAGCATAGAAACTCAGATGTACAACTGAATAGAAGACATGAAAGACTATATATTATATGTCTATAAATTTTTTTTAAACTTGCAAAATTAGTTCTGGTAATGATCTATATCTGGAACTAGATGATGTTTAAGTGTGTATGTTCACTTTGTAAAGTTCCAATTTCATGCTTATTCCTGTGCTCTTCTGTACATATGTAATAGTCTTACTTAAAAAAATTTAGGAGGAGAAAACACAGCTGACAAAAGTTAAAATGCCCTTTTAACTTGCTGAGCTCTATCTAGTAAATTAAGCTTTCCTAACCCAGACGGAACAGGGATGAATTCTCTAATGATGGGATTACATGTCACTGATCTTTGTAGTCCCAGTGACCAGGAACATAAATTACACCTTATACATAATTGTTGAATGCTAATTTATGAGTACTCACTAAATCTAGTAACTGTTGCACTGTTCTGCCAGATTCTAATAAAACTGTTTAGTTCTAATCAACAATAAAAATCTTTGACTCGGTATTTTTAAAGGCAGATTTATACTTGGTCTCTTTCTTCTTTAGCCTTCTGCCATCTGAAATTCTCTGCTTTAAATACAACTCTTTGACTATTAAGCTGAAAACATTTCCAAGTGGGTAAATTCATATTTCACTCCAGTTTCCAAATACATTATACCACAGTCAAGCATGGTTGCAAAAAAAAGAAAGAAAAAGAGAAGAAAAGAAACCTTCCATTATTCCATTGTTTATCAATTCCTATAGGTTTTACCATAAAGAACATCTCTTAGGAATCTAAAGAGAAATACACAGTGATTGATTAAAACTACCACTTTCCAAAAGAAATTGAGTCTGACAAATACAAAGCACTTTTAAAATATACTTACTTTTAAAAGTCATGACAAAGGAAAAGACAAGGAGGCAAATATGCTAACACATGTGTATATGAGTTAATTAATGCTTTTGAGCCTTCTGGTAACCAGAGGAAAAAAAAGATATTTGGATTATAGACCTAGCTTAAAAAAGAAACAACTAGTTTCTCAAAGGAGAACACTTTTCCTTGTAGGGAGCCCCCAAATTTTCCTTCAGTGGATCTCTACTGTTTCCTGTTTTAGATAGGGGCATTTATAATGTATTTGAAAAAAATGTTTTATAGCTTAAAAAAAAGCAAGAGAAGCTTTTTAAAAGTTGCGTCTGATCCAACTGTTTTACTTTATAAACAAAAGCCAACAAAATTAATAACTCACTTAAGTTACATGGCTATTAAGCAGCTTTGTGATCTTACCTAACTTCATGTTAACTTTTACTAATTTCTTTCTAATACAAAGAATAGTCCTGAGTCAGTGTTGAGTATAGAAAAAGCAGTAGTAAACTAGTGAAGTAGACCTCCTAATAATGCAAATGAAGCTTTATACATGAAGGGGATGATTCAACAGGAAATTTCCAGCCTTATGAACTACCCAAGGACACAAGAGAATTTTAAGGTCACAGATGTTAGCTCTGCAGCAGACTGACCTACTCAGCTGTAAAGTCAGCCAACCTGCAGAAACTAAATTTTTTCCAGCATGTAGGTCCAAACAACAGGGATTTGCAAAAGGAAGGGGGAGTTAGTCTGGACAAGTTCTTACTACAGCAGAGATCTTTATATCTCAATCAGCAAAATTTTAGAGGAAAGCACTATAGAAGCTAGCTATTTAAATATAATGCAGAGAAATCTGTCTTCAGCAATAATACGAGTATGCACTCTGTATGTTTATGCATATATGCTAATAGTAAGTTTACTACCTTCCTGAAACATCCCACTCAGGATTCCAAGTCTACCCTCTTCATTCAAACCTGGATGTGCCTTTTAGCACAGCTGTTCACCACAAAAACAGAGCAGACACAATCAAGACAAAACTTGTGAAAGAAAAACATATATGAGTAGATGAATATAATTCCAGATTCTATGATAAAATTATAAGGACAACCAGCTATTTGCCCAAAAGAGTTAAATTCTGGATCCAATTTTGAAATTCTTATCTCTTTTATTAATTAAAAAAGATGAAAACATTTTAATATGCTGCTTCTGATTTTAAGGAGAGAAAATTTGTTTTAACCCTTTTTCTCATAGTTTGGAATATATGACTTCCAAAAGTTACTGGAATTTACAGTTAATGACAGTAAAAATGGAAAAAATATTTTTCTTCTAAAAGGAGTTTTTCCTTTTCCATATAGAAATAGCTAACACATTTCATTAAATAATTTCAAACTATAAGGGAAATCAACAAGTTTGTCAATATATTAATTATCAAAGATAGCCAACAGTAAATCCATAAGTTAATGCCTACTTGTAAAATCTAAATTTTAAAGTGATACCAGGAGTTCTTTCCAGGCTTGTTTAATACTTCTACCATAAAGTTCACTGTTCAGCATTTCTCTCCTCCAAAATTAATCCTTTTATATACAGACATATAGCTTTACAAAATGACAATTCTTCAAAAAGCAAAATAATGTTGAAATGGTAAACACACCAACAAACAATAAAATTTCCAAATGGTCATTTTTCAAATACCAATTTTAAAATAATAAATACTTTGACAATATTCACAAATAAAGAAAAACTGAGAGACAAGACACTTGGAAGAAAAGAATACATAAATTATCAGTTCCATGCCCCATCAAAATCCCTCTACCAGAAATCAATATCCCAAGTTAGAATCATTTTAGAAATTTAATAGCTTCTTACCAGATATAAAATATATATATTTATTTTTCTACACCCCTCTACACATCACCCTGAATCATAAAAAAAAAGTGTGCCTTTACACAGTTGTGATAAATATTTAATTGTCAAGCAATTTATTATTTTCTTCCCTGAGCTATACTTTCTTAAAATCGGTATTTGTTACAATTATAATCACAAAAAGATAATTAAATTAAAAAATTTACCTTTGTTATTGTTTTTGCTTTCAGACCTCCATTCTCCACAACAGTGAGGTCCAATTTGCTATCATCTTTACTTCCTATAGCTTTCAGTCCTTGTGAAAGAATATCTCGTAAATTTTGATAAAGAGGCTTGTCAGTATAGCC
>CAUYON010152133.1:0-16516 GCA_963573935.1 Arctocebus calabarensis | reverse complement strand
TGCCTGACCTTTTTTATTTTTCAATTACCAGGATTTTCTAGTCTAGCAGTTCTCAACCTGTGGGTCGTGACCCCTTTGTAACAATGAAAATACATCCTGCATATCAGATATTTACATTACGATTCATAACAGTAGCAAAATGACAGTTGTGAAGTAGCAATGAAACTAATTTTGTGGTTGGGGGTCACCACAACATGAGGAACTGCATTAAAGGGTCGTGGCAGTAGGAGGCATTAGGAAGGTTGAGAACCGCTGCTCTAGGGCATGCAGGGAGGTATGTTTTATACATTCTGGCCTCCAAGTGTGTGCTGACTCATCTGCTGTTCACCTAAGGAAACAACAACCCACTCCAAGGCTGGAAGAAAAACTGTCTTGAATGAACTTAAACAAAACTATACTTCTGAACTCTACGGTCATCTTAAGGGATATATATTCAAGGGTAAATTTAACTGTTTTTTGTTTTATTTACTGACTTGCAACCGAATATGCCAAATGTGGTGTTACTCCTCTGTACAACCAAAAAGCCCAGTGTCTTCCTCTTGAGGCCTCTATCCATTGGCCCAGGTCAGCTTGTTTCTTTCAGTGGAAGTTTCTGGTGCCAAGTAGAAAGAGAAGTGGAACAGCTAGTCCTGCTTCCGTCCACATGGTGTCGCTGTTGAACACAGGTCCTGCATGGTTCGGTAGCCATCTGTATGCTGCTGCTTACAGGAATGCCTTGCTCTGAAATCCTGGGTCACACTGATGTACTCAATCATCGTTCCTCAAAGCAGCCTCAGTCATGCCTTGAGATTAGCTCCCTGGGAGTTGAGCCCCAACTCCCTTTTCCTCTCCTGGGGGTTCACCCTCAGAGTCTTTAGTGCCAACAGATCTTGGCTGGGAGACTCCAGTGTACCATGACACTAACTTCAAATCGCAGACAGCAGGAGATAGGAACTTAGTTTCTTTTCTCACTCAAAGCCCCTGAGCCTCACATGCTAATTGGTATAACTTCCCATAATTCTGCAGACCTCAACATTCTCAAGAAGGGGAGTTCCTATCAACCCACAAAAGACTCCCCTCCCCTGGACAGTGTGTACCTTCTTACCTTACATTTACTATTCAAAAGATCCTTCTCAAAATAAAATTGGCTGCAAGGGGAATTTCAGCATCAACCTATGAATATAGAAGCCTCAGACAAAAGTTAGAAAATTCTACCTCACATTACATTGGCATAGGAACAAATAGTCTGATGGATAAGACCCATTATAGCACCATTGCCGGCCTGCATCAGGGCCCCTTTCCCATGGGTGATGCCTGCTGGGGGACCAACGGTTTCCATTCTCAGCTCCCTTCCTGTGCTTCCACTAGTGACTTTGCTTAGAAAAGTCGAGCCTTTAGGACCTAGGAGGTTTCCTTTCCTATTCTCCCCCAGTAAGGCCACTTATCACTATTCTGATCCCTTTTGCTTTTAATTTATAGTCTAGCCCAGTGTTTTTCAACCTCCTTTATCTCACGGCACACTTGAACTTATAGTTAAAGTTCCTTGGCACACTTAGATTATGTGATTAAAAAATTGAGTAAATGACTTGGTGCCTAAAACTCAAGTGGCTAAGGCACCAGCCACATACACCAGATCTGGCAGGTTCAAATCCAGCCCAGGCCTGCCAAACAACAATGACAACTAGAATCAAAAAATAGCCAGGCGGTGGGAGGTGCCTGTGGCTCATCGAGTAGGGCACTGCCCCATATATGGAAGGTGGTGGGTTCAAACCCGGCCTTGGCCGAACTGCAAAACAGAAAAATAGCCAGGCGTTATGGCAAGCGCCTGTAGTGCCAGCTACTTGGGAGGCTGAGGCAAGGGAATCACCTAAGTCCATGAGTTGGAGGTTGCTGTGAGCTGTGTGACGCCACAGCACTCTACCGAGGGTGATAAAGTGAGACTCTGTCTCTACAAAAAAAAAAAAAAAAAACCAGCTGTTGGCAGGCACTTGTAGTCCCAGCTACTTGGGAGGCTGAGGCAAGAGAATTGCTTAAGCCCAGGAGTCAGAGGTTGCTGTGAGCTGTGACACCCTGGCACTCTACCCAGGGCAACAGCTTGAGGCTCTGTCTAAAAAAAAAAAAAAATGAGTAAAAAAAAAAAGAATATACTTACTGTGCTTTGAACTTCTTTCGAAACTAATCTAATTGATTATCTTTAAACATTTTTTGTGGCACACCTAAGATCCTCTCACAGCACACCAGTTGAAAAATCACTAGTCTAGCCCAAAAAGTATTGGAAACTTTCTGTTCCTTTAAGTTCTTGGAGCATAACTCATTGTTACTTCCAGAAAAATAAATCTGTAGCTTGCTTTTTAAAATTTTTTTTTGGTTTTCTTTTTATTATTTTATTTTACTTTATTATTGAGACAGACTTTCCGTAGCCCTGGGTAGAGTGCCATGGCATCAGCCTACCTCACCACAACCTCCTACTCTTGGGGTTCAAGTGATCCTCTTGCCTCAGCCTCCTGAGTAGCTGGGACTACAGGCCCGCCTGCATACACCCAGCTAGTTCTTTTGTTTCTTTGTTTGTTTTAGTTGAGATGGGTTCTTGTTCTTGTTCAGGCTGTTCTTGAACTTCTGAGCTCAAGCGATCCATGCACCTCGACCTCCCAGAGTGCTAGGATTACAGGAGTGACCCCCTAGAGGGCTCAGCCCTATTTTTTTAATTTTCACTCAATGTGGTACCATGAGAACGTCTGTGCTGCACCCTCACCTTTGCAACCCTGTTTTGCTCTTCCACTTGGGGGCCAGTACAGAGTTTGCAAAGCCTTTTCCTATCACTGGGCACTTGGCGTGCTGCTGGGTCCACTGGGAGAGCATCCCTCTACCTCAGGGATCTGGACTCCCTTCAATTCTGTTATTTACCACACTCTTAGCCTCAGCCATAAAATAGAAACAATGCCATCTGCAAATTTACAAAGCAGGGGACAGCAGGTGCTGTGTGTGTGCGTGGCCTATGGGGCATTTGCATCTAATCTTGAGAAGTCAGCTAACCCTTGTTTTTCACACATCCCCAGACAAGAGCAACAGAAAGAACCAGGGTGGGTCGAACCAGCATCTGGACCCAGCTAGAGCCTCCAATTCTCCACTTGCTTTTTGCCAAGCCCTCCTCCCCGCCCCATTCTTCAACTTCTCAGACCAGGCAGCATTCAGGAAAAGCCGAATCCACGTGTTTGTGCTTTACTGATGCGACACATCGTGGAGCGTTTGGTAAGCTCCACATCACAGCAGAGAAATCCAAGTGTGCGTGTGGGTCTGTGTGTGAATCTGTGGCGTGTGTTGTATCGGATATATACTGTTTTCCCTTCTATTTCTTGTAAGAATTTTCAACTGATTTTTCTTAGAATCAGGAAATCATGTTTGGCCAAAGAAACTCAACACTCCCTTCTCCCCCTGCCTGAGGAACTCTAGTTTGGCAGAAAACTCCCAAACACCCACGTTCCCACTTATTGGCGATGGGCCTGGGCCAAGCAGCCGTCAAAGTCTGGTTTGGGAGCCAGGGTGCAGGGGGCAGCTGCCCCGGGCTGCCCAGGACAGGCTGCGAGAGGGAGGCGGGCAGGAGGAGCGGCAGCCAGAGGCCAACTTGAGCGCAGCCCGTGCTCCTGGACAGGGCCGAGTCACGGGGCAGCCATTCTCAGCCGAGCTCTGCCGAACCTTCCAATGGGAGCCTGGGATCTGTCCTTGGCCTCTTGCCCAGTCAGCTGATCGCCTTACTCATCAGGAGGGGAAACGTGGCCCAGCTGTGGGCTGCGGGTGGGGTCAGACCTTCAGCCTGGTGACTCCAGAGAACTCCCGGAGTCTCTCCCCATCACAAACTTGTGTGCTCTTGCCTGCTTCCAGCTAGAGACGTCCTGCCCATCCCCCAAGCTCCTTCCAGCAGTCCCTTCCTTCAGGAAGCCCAGCCTGATCCCTGGTTGCTCTAGCCCCTGCTTCCAGCCTGTCTTGGTCACAGCTATGATCGGGGCACTGGCCAGGCATGCTCAGGAAGCCACCAGGTGGGGACACAGTCTGCAGCGCGCAGCAGGGTGGCAGCCAGCTGTGGAGACACTCTGGCTTCCTTACACCTGACAGTCTTCGCCCTGTGGGTAGAAAAGGGATAAGGGTTCCACTCCTGTGGAGTTGGGACCTGGATCTGACCCTGATTCCACTCAGGACACAGCCTTCATGATGAGAAATGGTGACGAAGGGCCGGAGGTTGGACTATGAGCTCTCTGAGGGCTACAGCTGTGGCTTCTTCAGCTGTTGTATTTGAGTCAAAGTTCAGGTTCTTGTGTGCACAAGTCCCAGAGGAGAGCCCTCCTGGTGCCCAGGAGCCTGGGAAGGCAGCAGTGTCCCATGGTGCCACGCTGGTCTCTGTGCCCCTTCTGTACCCTCCTCCCCTGCCCAGGCCCTGTACTCCTCCCATCCTGCCCCATAAATCCTAAGTGGGCCCAGGCAGTTTGGGTCCCTGTGGCTGGAGAGGGCAGGCTGGGTCCAGTGCAGGGAGTTCCCTCCCCTGGAGGCAGATTTCATTCTGACACCAGGAAGGCCTTCCTAATAAGTATCACCAGCCCAGTGCAGGAAGCTGATGCAAAACGCTAAAGTTCTCTGTCTTCTGAAGTGTGTGACGGGGGGCGGCAGAGGAATTTCTGATCTTGGGAGGGGGGTGCTGAGACCAGAGGGCCCAGACCTTGGCTCAGTGGGAGTCAGGACATCCCACTTCAGGCCTTAAGAGGGGCCAACTTCAGGGGCCATGACAGCCATCCCAGAAGCACAACTAGGAGCTAATGTGGCATTTGCTGTCAGCTGCTGGGCCTTGTCATCTGCTGGGGGGCGGGGAGCAAGCCGTGATGTTCAGATGGGCTGAGGGGACCCTACTCAACGTGGACACCCAGCTGCCTCCTTTCTGTGGCCATCAGGTGGACTCCCTGTAGCTGTGTCCCCTGGGCCAGCCTGGGAGAGCCTCTCGGGTGAGGTCAGCTGAGGCCAGAGCTCCAGGATGTGGCTGGCAGGGGTGCTCAGGACTCCTAGCTGTCTCCTGGGTCCTCTTAGTGCCAGGGGCTGCTAACAGCTCACTCACTGTGCGCCTTCAGCAAGTGCCTGCACGCCTCCAGTGGCTGGGGGTTCAATTCCCAAAGTGGCTCCTTCCAGGGCAGGACAGCTCTGCTAGAAAGTTATTTCTGGTGCCCAGCTGAGAGCCTCATGGCTTTTCCCAGCATTCTCAGGTCTGCTCCGCTGAAAGATCCTAGCACCTCCCCGCTCAGCAGCCCCCCACCCAGGCCTGTGTCTCTGCCACCTGGCACCCGCTCCAGCTGCCCTTTGTGGGACACTCCCCTTCCCCCAACTCTTTCCCAGGGGGATTCAACTTTGGGGCAGGTCTGTGGCATCTTCGACAAACCCCTGGGCTTCTGGAGCCACAAGCTAAGGACCCACCAGCCCGTTGGCAGCCGCGTGTCCCAAGTGACTCACCGAGCTGGCAACAAACACGAGCCCAAGGTCCCCCACCCACGTGCTGCTGCCGCAGCTCGGCCTCCCCCTCACCCCCAGACTTTGTGCTTTCCAAGTACGGCCCAACATGTGTCTGTGTTCAGTCTCGTCGTGTCAGAATTGGCCCGTGGTCCCAGCCTGCTGGGGTCTGCTTAGAATCCGTACTCTTTCATCCAACACATTAGCTGCTCCTCCCAGCCTCCCGTCCTCCGCAAATCCAATCCACGTGCTGTCAGTGGTCTTGGCCAAGCCATTGATAAAAAGAGAGGGCTGAGAGCAGAGCCCCGAGGACCCCTCTAGAGACCCTGTCTACCACCTGAGAAAGTCTTTTGACCCCTTGTCCCTTCATCACCCCCCATCTGTCTCAATACCACATAGACAGTCCCCTAGGCATCCCCCTAACCCTGGCAAAGGGACCAAGGCGAGTCCAGGTGACTTGTTCTCAGGGAACCTACAATGGATGCTCATTCCCCAGGGCTGACAAGGTGTCATCTTAACAGTGAGGTCGAAAACGTCACCCTAGTCTAACATCTCGCACATCAGCAAACCTGCACTCAGTCCTATGCTAGGGCCTGTGTTCTGAGAACCTAGAACTCAACCAGAGTGAACCCCACCCCAGAGGACCTCCCAATCTGCTGGGGCAGGCAGTCCCAGGACAGACAATAACAACACAGACGGAATACCAGTAATTGAAATGTGTTATGGCCAGGGACAGTGGCGCCCTCTTGTAATCCCAGCAGCCTGAGAGGCAGAGGCAGAATTGCTTGAGGCCAGGAGTTTGAGACCAGCCTCAGCAACATAGCAAGAACCCGTCCCCACAAAAAATTAGCTGGGCATGGATATGTGTACCTGTAGTCCCAGCTACTCAGGAGGCTGAGGCAGGAGGATCGCTTGAGCCCAAGAGTTTGAAGTTGGAGTGATCTGTGATCATACCACTCACTACCCGCCAGCCTGGATGGCAGAGTAAGACCTTATCTGGGGGAAAAATAATTATACTGTATACTTATTACATCCTAGGCCCTATTCTAAATTGAGACTAACCCTCAGTTAAACCATTAGCATCTCCATTCGTCCTTACTGGAAACTGAGGTACACCAGAGCTCAGTAACTTGTCCAAGGGCTCCCAGCGAGGGGAAGATGTGGGCAGGAGCTTCCTTGCCTGGCCCGAGAGCTGAGGAGGCCATGACAGGAGAAAACAGGGAGGCAAGGGTACAGAGACAGCCTCCCTGCCACTCATTCCCTGCCCACCTGTCCGGCGCCCTAGAGATTCAGGTGAGCCCACCGGCAGGGTGCCCTGGGGACATGGAGCTGGCTGCAGTCAGGGAAGTCTTCGCAGTGATGTGTAGCGGAGCTCGGAAAGGCTGGGCTCAGACAAGGAGTGCAGATTGCCAGGCTGGGGAGATGGGGCGTGTGGGGGAGGGAGGGGCAGGGGCGGTGGGTGGAGTTCCAGGTGGTTCGAGGAGCCGCAGGGGACCACAGGGGCAGCCGCCCAAGGCCACAGTTGTTTGCACAGTTCCCTAGGGCAATAGGGAGCCGCCCCACCCCGGCAGCAGATCTCGGGCTCTCTGCGGCTCCCTCTGCAGTGAGGGGCACAGGTAGCTGCAGACAGAGCCATAAGGGAGATGTTTCTGCCCCACCCACCTCCAGACCTCCTGGTGGGAGATGGGCTCAGGGCTCCCACCTGAGGGCTTGGTAGGAGAACCAGGTGAATGTCACTAAGTAGCCTTTTTCTCCCTCCAGGAGGACCCTAGCAGCCACTGCCTCCCTTCCTCCACCCCTGCAAGTGGAGCAATTACCAGATTGAAATAGGCTGGACCTGGAGTCCAGCTGCCTCCCCACTGTCTCCGGGGGTTAATGTCTCTAATCACCGCAATCTCTTGATCCACAATCCCTGAGCTCTGAGCAGTGACCAGATGGCTTGGGAGGGAGCGATGTCTCCTTCCTGGGGCCCTAAAGAACCTCAGGGGCTCCCAGGAGCACCCAGCTTGGAGCGGGTGAGATGAGGTTCCTATTCCGCTCACCATAAATCACAGGGCCAGAAGGAATGTTGGAGGTCATCCTTGTGAAACCTCCCAAACCATCTGGAAGTCTCCATCCAGCACCATGACAGGTGGCTGTTCAGGCTCCACTTGGATGCTGCTAAAGATGGGAAGCTCACCACCACAGGTGTGAGGGCTATAGCCATGGGTCATGAACTCCGAGAGTTGAACCGAAACGTCATTATTACATGCACTGGATCACATTAAATGACATGGGCCGGTGCGATGGGTCACACCTGTAATCCCAGCACTTTGGGAGGTTGAGGCAAGAGAATAGTTTGAAGCCAGGAGTTCAAGACTAGACTGAGCAACATAGTGAGACCCCTGTCTCTACAAAAAAAAAAGAAGAAAAAAATTATGGTCAGCCCAAATCACAAGACCCTTTTTTCCACAGGAATTAAACCAGGTCTGAACCACCAAAAGGCACTATGGGAAAAGGTTCCAAGTCAGAAATTCCTGTTTCAGTCTTTTTCTTTTTTTAAGACAGAGTGTCACTATGTTGCCCTTAGTAGAGTGCTGTGGTGTCATAGCTCACAGCAATCTCAAACTCTTGGGCTTAAATGATTCTCTTGCCTCAGCCTCCCAAGTAGCTGGGACTACGGGCGCCCACCACAATGCCTGGCTATTTTTTGTTGCAGTTGTCGTTGTTTAGCTGGCCCGGGCTGGGTTCAAACCTGCCAGCCTCAGTGTATATGGCTGGTGCAGTAACCACTGTGCTATGGGCTCTGAGCCCCTGTTTCAGTCTTGATGCTACAATTAACCAGCTGGTGGCTTAGCCAATTATCTCTACCTTCCTGAACTTTATTTTCCTTGCCTGAAACACAGAACTTGGCCATCCCATATAATAGCCACTAGGAGTAAGTGGCCATTGGGCACTGGAAATGGGGCTAATGCAATCAAGAAACTAAATTTTTAATGTATTTAATTAATTGAAACTAAAATTTTAAACCTGAACCAGCACAACAATTTTTAATTGCTTACCCATTGAAATGATATTTTAGATATACTAGATATTTATTCATATAAATAAAATAAAGCATTATTCCACTTAACTTTACCAAAAAATGAATTTCACCTTTTTAAAAAGTGATTTCTAGAAAATTTTTAAATTATAAATGTTGCTCTCATTGTAATTCATAGGGCAATGATGGCTTAGGTTATTTAACCCAATAGGGTGGATGTTCAGGTGTTTGGGGGACGGTAAAGCTCCAGGCAGATGATGGTTTCTGTGGCTGCTGGGACTCAGGCACTGCTTTTTCCATCACCCAAGAACATGTGTTCAACTCAGCACCTGTAGCTCCATGGTTAGAGCGCTGGCCACATATACTGGGGCTGGTGGGTTCAAACCCAGCCCGGGCCTGCTAAACAATAATGACAACTGCAGCAACTCCCTGGAGCCCCAGCTACTTAGGAGGCTGAGGCAAGAGAATAGCTTAAGTCCAGGAGTTTGAGGTTGCTGTGAGCTGTGATGATACGGCACTCGACTGAAGGTGATATAGTGAGACTCTGTCTCAAAAAAAAAAGATGTGCTCATTCTAGGAAGAATACAGAATGTGAAGAAATGTAAAAACAAATGAAATGGCCTATTATCTCACCACCCAAAGACGACTACTGTTTAACTTTCTAGAGTCTTATAGTCTACGCATGTACGTGTAACCTAATGGTCCTCTCACCACCCTGCCCCAGCGCCTAGGTTCTCAGGAAAGCCACTTTAACAGCTTAGCCTTAAAGTCTTAAACCTCAAGAAGACCCCCACCCAGAGCAATCCCCAAAAGGCCAAATGGCAGGACCTTTACACCCTTTCTTGAGACTGTGAGCTCTGGGAGAGACGTGGGTCACACCTGGAGCCCACACTGCCCCTGCATTTGGCTCCCATTCTTCTTGGCTTCTGCCATCACCCATGGTGACCTGGCACTGCTGGCACCACCCTGAAAAATTACTTGGGTCTTAGGACGGGATTCTCTCCATTTTGTCCATGAGCTCTCCTCTCCAGAGCCAGGGGGTTCCCCTCCTGCTCTGTCTAGAACTTGCAATCCTTCCCTCCCACATCTGGGTCTGTCCCTGAGTTGAGACACCCCAAGTTAGGCCTCTTCTTCCCCAGAGGGTCTTCTGAGGGACCCTTTATCTTTTTCTGAAATCCAATTTTCATTCTACTTAACTTTACCAAAAAATGAATTTCACCTTTTTTAAAAATTGATTTCTAGAAAAACTTAAATTATAAATGTTGCTCTCATTGTAATTCACAGGGCAATGATGGCTTAGAAGGGTGGATGTTCAGGTGTTTGGGGGACGGTACAATCCCTCCCACACAATCCCTCACACACGTGTGTCCTGACTGTACATCAAGGGTGGGAGGTGCTGAGCTACACAGGATCCTGTAACTTGCTTTTTCCACTTAGTATTAAATTGAGAACATCTTGCCAGGACACCCCCTCCTTACTGGTGTCTGCTATGCCGTATCATTTAATATAATCCACATTGAAGACTTCTTAAGTCGGTCCCAGGTTTCTGCCTACAAATACCACTCCTGGTATGTGGTTTACTGGGATATTCTCAAATCTAAGGAACTCTCAGCTCTCCCTTCACTTAAGCCAGCAAATTCTGCTGCCTGAGACATGCTGAAAGACCACTAGGCCCCTCAGGGGCTGTCCAGACCCCTGGCCTGAGTGCAGACTATCTTCTCTGTCCATCTGTCACTGTCCCCACACGTACTTCCCAGCTACCCTGCTGCCGATCCACCGCCTGGCTCATCTGCCCCATCTCCATATCCTCCCACCTTCCAAGAACCCACTCCAGTGCCACCTCCTTCAGGAAGCCCTCTTGACTAGTGAGAACTGATTCCCCCTCCTCTGAAAAGACAGGCCCTTCCTGTCCCCACCTTGTAGTACTGAAGAGTCCACCTTGTCCGGTGGTTACCTAAGGACACGGTGTCCCAGTGTTCTTGTCTATCTCCTTCCCCACCCTGGCCAGACTGGAAGCTCCTTAAGGCCAGGGACAGGGTCTGATTTCTTTCTGTGGGCACAGGCTCGGTGCCTGTGGCTCAACGGGCTAAGGCACCAGCCATGTACACCTGAGCTGGCGGGTTCGAATCCAGCCTGGGCCTGCCAAACAACAATGGTGGCTGCAACCAAAAAATGGCCGGGCGTTGTGGCGGGCGCCTGTAGTCCCAGCTACTTGGGAGGCGGAGGCAGGAGACTTGCTTGAGCCCAGGAGTTGGAGGTTGCTGTGAGCTGCGATGCCATAGCACTCTACCCAGGGTGACAGCTTGAGGCTCTGTCTCAAAAACAAAACAAAACATTTCTTTCTGTGGGCACAGAGCCTGGGTTGGAGCAGGTATGTGCTAAAGGTTTGAATAAACACACAAATGAAAGAAGACAAGCCTGGAGTTGGGGCCTGAGTTCCAGTCCAGCTGGGTGTCCTGTGAGAGCTCGGGCAGGGCTTCCTCTAGGGCCATGGCTTCAGTGTGGCCCGAGGCAGCTGGATCTGACTGAGGCCAGCATTATTTTGTGGTGGAAGGACTGTTTGGCCCTAGGTAATGGTGCAGGGCGACCCCTCATTTCCTCTGGCCACACAATCCCATTATCAACCTGCCAGGATTTATGTCTGAGACCCATCCTAAGCCCCTCACTAACATATGGCACCTTGGCAGAGGAAGATGAGCAGGGATTGTGAACACTGACACATTCATTCATTAGTTCATTCATTCCCTCCTTCACTCAGCAATCTGCTACTAAGCCATGCCCTGGGCCAGGCCTATGCCTGGCTCTGTGGACCCCCCTTGGATCAGACCCTGGCCCAGCCCTGAAGGCCTTTCCAGTAAACAGTCAGCAATTCAGTGAGTGAGGGCTGGGACAGGGGGAAGCCTGGGGACCATGGGAGCCCAGAGAGGGGCCTGTACTCAGCCTAGTAGTCAGGGAATGCTTCCTGGAGGAGGAGACCCTTACACTATGTCCTAATGGAGGTTAGCCATTGCCACAGTGAGCAGGAAGAGCAGGGGAGGGAGGTGGCCTAGTCAGCCTTGGTGCCCCTGGCTGCCCTGTGGAGTCTAATGATAAGAGAAGCATGGATGAGGGATTATCTGCTCTTGTTTACATGATTAAAGCCAGACAAATACTTCCTTTATCTGAAAAAATGAAAGGGCTTTAGGGAAAAATCCTTTTGGCAGGAAAGCAAAGCACAAACATTTCCTTATTTAATCTCACTCCCTCCCCCCACCCCTTCTCACACCCCCACAGCAGTCACAAGAAGAGCAGCTCTGGGCTCTGGGGTGGCCTGAGCTGGAGGCCAGAGGTGGGAAGGAGTGAGAGGAGAGAGACCCACAGGCCCCCTCTGCACAGCTCCTGTGAGGGAGGGTCTGGGTTTGGCACTGGTGGCCACTCTTAGAGAGAGGCACCTCTCATGGGCCCATTGTACAGATGGGGATCCTGAGGCCCAAAGATGAGAGAGTGACTTGCTTGTCTGAGGTCACACAGCCGGTTGGTGGGGCTAGAACTAGGACCTGGGTCACCAGCTCCAGCCCGGCATTCAGTCCGTGCATTGAGGAAGCCGTGTGAGTTCAGTGCCAGCATCGGGAACTCATAGGGAGGTTGGTCCTGCCCCTCCTCTCAGGGGCCCTCAGTCCAGCAAGAGAGACAGACTATAAACAGTGACAACTAGGGTCATGCCAGAAGTGGCCAGGGGCCCAGAACGGACTCCTAACTCTGGGGAGGGGCAGGTAGACCAGAGAGGTGACCCTGGGCCGGGTCTTCCTGCAGGGAGGAGTGAGGCGGGTGAAGGAGGCCTAAGGGACAGCACAGGGAGAGGCCTCAAGGGGTGAGTGTGCTTGGCCTGTGACCCTGGGCACAGGGGAGAGGCCAGAGCAGAGAGGCTAGAAGGAGCCATAGGAGTTACTGGGAGAAAAGGCTCCCCAGGGCACTGCCAGGGTGTGGGTGCAGCTGGAGGGGGCCACAGAGGGCGGGCCTAAGACCTCCCCACCTCCTGACCCACCCCATCCTCCCAGCTTGATGTCCGGCCTCGCCTCTCTGGATGCCAAGACCTCCAGCCGCCTGGGCATCCTCACCGTGGCCTACTACCTGTGGACCACCTTCGTGGCCGTCATCGTGGGCATCATCATGGTCTCCGTCATCCACCCGGGCGTTGCGGCTCAGAAGGAGACCACGGAGCAGAGCGGGAAGCCCATCATGAGCTCGGCCGACGCCCTGCTGGACCTCATCAGGTAGAACTGGCCACTGACGCCCGCTTGGGAAGGCCCTGCCCGGCGGAGGCCCCTGGAGCCTCCCACAGAGGGGCGCAGAGGCCACTGGCTCGCCCTGCAGTCCGTCCCCTCAGGCTGGGGCACTGCCAGGGCAGCTGCAGAGCAACATGGGGGCCTGCGCTGCCTCCTGGCCCCATGAGCCGCTTGTGCAGGCCCAGCCTGTAAGGCAGGAGGCCAGCGGTTACTGGTCCCTCCCTCTTGTCTCAGGTCTTCTCTTTACAGATGAGCAAATGGGGTTCACAGAGTTGTGTGACTTTTCTAGGGTCACCCAGGAATTAGGTGGTGCAGCCAGGGTTCAACCCACGCCTGTATGACGTGACTCCAAGGACAGTGCTCTTGCCCTGGGGCACCTTGCCATAGCCACATCGGGCTGATCACATTTCTCAATCCTGAATCCTCCCCCAAGGAAAACGCTGCAGACTCAGTGACAAAGTCACCTGGGACTCCCAGTCCCAGGCCACCCTCCAGGCCTCGTCCTCCTCTCCTGTCCCTCACTGTCCCTCCCTTGCCAGCTTTATACGAGGCCCCATGGTGGAGGAGCAGTTAGTCTCCCCGGAGGGAAGGACCATGAGCAGCCAGTGACAAAGGGACATTGGAGAATTAAACCAGGGACAGACCTTGGAGGGCATTGTGAACCAGGCCAAAATGTGAGTTTTGTCCTAGAGGCCACAGGAAATGGGTTTTAGACAGAGGAGAGACATGCCCAAATCAGAAGACTCACTCTGGCCACCGCAGTGACTGGGGAGGCAGTGAACCCAGGGCCGGGGCAGTGGGAGGGGCCTGCAGGGCGGCCCGGGAGGGCGCATTGGCAGGCAGGTGAGGGTGGGGGACGCGGGTGCTGATGGCCCTACACGCCCGAGCACACAAGGGAATAGTGGTGTGGTCATCTAGAGCAGGGACAGACATCTGGGGGAGATGTCAGCTGATGGTCAGCCAGGGATGGAGGTGTGGAAGTCACTGGGTGCTAGGTGTGACCCTGGCAGAGGGGCTCCCCATCAGGCTGGTCTGCGGCCTCCTCTGATCCCTCTCACCTTCTAGTTAATTGCAGATATAGGAAGTCATACTCATCTAATTTAAAATCAACGCTGTCTTAGCCTTGTGGGACTCGGAGTTGGAACCACGCAATGGGAAGAGAGTCGTGATGAGTTTGTTTCTCTCTTCCTTACTGAGAGAGAGGTGGAGTGAGCCAGGAAGGGCCTCCAAGACTAGGATGGGGTGAGCTGGGGTGGGCGGTCTCTGATTGTGTTTTTTCCTGGCTTCTTGGAGCCCTCCTATCTCTGCTATCTCTCACCTGCTAGCTCTGTGACTCAGAGGTGATCCCTGACCTGACGCCTGGCCAACTCCCCTGATGGGTGGCAGATGCCATATCTGATCCAAGGGAAGCATACACATCCTTGCTGATAGTGCAGGCCTTTCCCAGGGCCTTTGACATAAGTCAGGCACCATCCCCTATGTTCCTCAAATCTAAGGGGACACAAGGCATGACCTCTGAGTAGTTCTCTTGGCTTAAAGTTAGGGAGAAGCATGAAGTATTCCTTTCCTCCCCCACAGGGATAGATGCCCAGCACACAGCCTCTCTCCCTCTCGCTAAAGAAACTCTCCCTCTCTGTATTAGTTAGCTACTGCTGCATAACAAACCAACCCCTGACTTAGGGGCTTAAAATGAAAACCAGAAGTCTAGAATTCAGCTGGGAGTTTCTGCTGATTTGGACAGAGCTCATGCGTGTGTCTGCAGGCAGCTGGTAGCTCAGCTGGGAAACGGTTGGTGTAGGGTTGTCTTGGCTGGGATGACGCAGCTGTGCTGCTTGTGATCTTTGTATAAGCCAGTGGGCTAGCCTGGGTTTATTTCTCAGTGGTGACAAGATTCCAGGAGAGAGCAGCCTGAGAATTTTCTTATAATGGATGCAGAGGACAAAGAGGAAATAAAAACGTGCAAGTATGGCTCGGCACCTGTGGCTCAACGGGCTAAGGCATCAGCCATGTACACCTGAGCTGGCGGGTTCGAATCCAGCCCGGGCCCGCCAAACAACAATGACTGCTGCAACCAAAAAATGGCTGGGTGTTGTGGGGGGCGCCTGTAGTCCCAGCTACTTGGGAGGTGGAGGCAGGAGACTCGCTTGAGCCTAGGAATTGGAGGTTGCTGTGAGCTGTGATGTCACGGCGCTCTATCCAAGGTGACAGCTTGAGGCTCTGTCTCAAAAAAAAAAAAGTTGCAAGTGTTTGCAGCACCTGTAGCTCAGTGGTTACAGTGCCAACCATATACACTGAAGCTGGCAGTTCAAACCCAGCCTAGGCCAACAGAAACAACCATGACAACTGCAACAACAACAACAAAAAATAGCCGGCTGATGTGGCAGATGCCTGTAGCCCCAGCTACTTGGGAGGCTGAGGCAAGAGAATCGCTTAAGCCCAAGAGTTGGAGGTTGCTGTGAGCTGTGACACCACAGCACTCTACCCAGGATGACAGCTTGAGATTATGTCTCAAAAAAAAAAAGGAAAAACATGCAAGTGTTTTTCCAAGCCTCTGTTTCAGGCAAGTCTACCAACATCCTCGTGGCCACAGCAAGTTATGTGGTCGCACTCAGGGTGGGAGGGGACCACAGTGTTACAAGGGGAAGACAGTGCACTCTTTGGGGTCATTGGTACAATCTGTCACTCCTCCAGACAGGAGGAAAATCTCCACAAAACTTCACCCTGGCAGTGTGTGCTGAACTCAGGATCACAAAAATGCTAGCAGTCTTTTTCCTATTGTATGGTTCTCACCAGTAGGGTCTAGAGCCAGAAAGAGAGGCGGACAGGGTCTGTTGTGTGTGCACTAGCCTGGCGCTGCTTCAGTTCATACCAGGGCTTTGGGCACCTTCTGGACCCTGGCACTCCCAATTTTTTTTCTAGCCTTGGAAACCTCTCCCCTGAGCTCCAGATTCTCACTGTATGTGTCTAAGTCACCTCAAAATTAACATGTCCACACTGGACTCTTGGTTTTCCGCATAACTCTGCCTTTTCCCCAGCCCTGCCATCTTAAGCCAACCTCTCACTCACTTGTATCCTGAATCCAAGTCCTCAGCAAATTCTGTCAGCTCTCCCTTGAAAATCACGTCCCAAACTACCACCCTCTGTCCCCTCTGCCCCTGCCACCATCACCACCCACTCCGGTGTCCAGCCTGACAACTGCTCTCTCTTGCCTTCCTGTGATCTGTTCTCTGAGCTCCTTTCCAGAACCTGCTCACAACCCACCACCTTCAACGACATCATAATCTGTACTGTCCCCCACTGCTCACATCGCCTCGGACTTCCACCCCGACTCTGCCCGTCCCGCTCCTGCTTCTGCCACCCTGGCCCTGCTGCTCCATCGGGGTGTCACGGACACCTCTCTGACAGCCCACACTGTGGCGAGCAGAGCACGTGGTTCTTTCCCTCCTTCCTCAGTGTCACTTCCTCAGGGGGACTCCCAGGCTCTGTCACTCCCCCTGTTACCTTCTCTTGTTCACTTTTCCTACTAGCTTTTATTACTACCCAACATCACCTCATCTCTGTGTGTCTTTATTTCTTTTCTTTTCTTTTTTGAGACAGAGCTTCAAGCTGTCACCCTCAATAGAGTGCTGTGGCATCACAGCTCACAGCAACCTCCAATTCCTGGGCTCAAGCGAGTCTCCTGCCTCTGCCTCCCAAGTAGCTGGGACTACAGGTGCCCGCCACAACGCCTGGCCATTTTTTGGTTGCAGCCGTCATTGTTGTTTGG